>JAUMHH010027115.1:0-10475 GCA_032359455.1 Chlamys rubida
CATATGTTTAAATCTTTTAATAGGTTCTTGTGAATCAAACACTGATATTCTGCCTGTAGCTGTATTTTAGTCCACTTGTGATCACAAGTGTGAGATTAACACCAGGTGAGCGATGCAGGCCCATTGGGCCCTCCCCCTTTTTTTTTGTCTAGCAATCTTGTTGCAAAACTTCATTTAGAACTCAAATTTATTTTCATATTTACGCATATGTTATATAGCTACTAGCTGGGTCATTTTTGGTCCTTCACTTCCGGTATTGGTAATAAGTGCATTATAGATTGGGTAATTAGAATGAGTTGATAGATGATCTTTGATCTTCAAACTTTGATGTTAAAGGACATCAATACAAAGTTTTGTTGTTATAGTTGATTTTGTTTTTATTTGTTTAGGATTTATTTCCCCCACAAATATAACAACAAAACACTGATACTGCAAAAGAAAGAGAAAAATCAACCAACCAGACATTGTTATAAAAATACTTCTTCTTTTGAAACAGGCTTTTAGCCAGGATTTCAAACCTACCTGTCCAAAAAGCTGATATTTAGCCCATTTTGACAATACTGCCTGTCCTAAATTGAGGAAAAATAGTAAGGATATGTATATAGTGTCTTTTGGATAGAATTAAGACTGGAATTGTCAATTCTGATTCATAGTTCAACGTTGAAATTTATGGCATACCAACAGTCTCTATAGTATTGATGGTGCATGTACCAATATTTAATGTTTAATTGCTAAAGTATGCTCTCCCAAATTTCTTACAAGTTTATTGTAGCACTGATTCATGCTTTGTAATTTATATATGTGTACAGAACTGAAGAGTTGCGCTCCCTGTTTGCTAAATATGGCCCCTTGAAAGATGTTTATGTTCCTGTGGATTATGGCACGCGTCGGCCACGAGGTTTTGCATATATACAATATCCTTTCCCGTTTCACAATGCTCCCACTTAAAATATTTGAATTTCAGGTATTGTTCCTGTTTGTGAACTTGTTTTATTAAAAGTTGGCATGAGCCATATGTATTGGAATTAATAAAGACATTGAAATCAGGACTTAATTTATGCAAATTAAACTTCTTAATACCATATATACAGTGGAGCAATTAATATTGTACTCCATACATTTTATCTTATGTTTTATTTTAATGTATTCCTTAATAACATGCAATATAAATTTAATTAATAATTGTATTACATAGACATGCTTCATATTTCATTTTTTTCTTCTTTTCTATCAGACTTCAAAGTCAAGTTGCGAAGTATAAGGTTGCTACTAACATGGCAAATTATACAAGTACAGCTACTCAAGCAAAGCTTTCGCGTAAAGATCAAGAGTTCAAGACATAGAGCTCAAAGTCAAAGAGTATACAGATTACAAGCTCAAGGTCAAAGAGTATACAGATTACAGGCAAAGTTAAAGGTTTCAAGTCAAGCTGCTCAAGGTGTTATATCAAGACAAGGCAAGACAAGGGTTAAAGACAACAGTAAGAAGGCTCAAGGTTAAAGCACAGTAAAGGTCGAACGTAAAGAGAGAGAATAAGGCTTGTATAAAGATCCAAGGTAAAGGTAACGATCAAGCGCCACCATCACTATCAAGTTTTTGGCTTAAAAGATCTCAAGCAAAGGAGACTACTCCACACACGACATGGGACCAAAGGTTATTCATGATCAAGCTACAAAAAGTCTGGTCTTCGAAAATCTATTGGTTCAACAGTCGAACAAAACACTGCTACTTCGGGTCAAGAACAAGAGTAAAGAAAACAACGCTATTACATGTATCTGCTGACACAGTATTAATTCAGGTATATATTTTTTATAGGACAAATCAAATTTGGGCGAAAAGTTTCATGCTAGTGCAAATTACTTGGGTGTTCATAACTTCAAACATGTTGAAGTAATTAATTGCATTTTTCCTATATTTCATCATTGCAAGCTATTTGGTTGTAATTAATTAAAAAATATAAGTAAATGTTTATAAAGAATATCTGATTTTAAGTTAATGATAATGTTTAGAATAGAGTTTTGCTTCAAAATGAATGAAAAGTCCTTAACCAGAAAACGTTTGAAGATCCCAGGGATGCTGATGATGCGTTGTATCACCTAGACAGAACAAGGTTTTATGGAAGAGAGCTAGAGATTGAGTTTGCAAGAGGAGACAGAAAATGTAAGTTAATTAGAGAATAGTGTGGTCAATTAACACGGATCAGTTATGGTTAGGTTGTTGATTTAATGAGGTTTGGAAGTTAATTTTAAGTCCCAAATGACATGCATGGTGTAGTATTTAAAATGGGAAGAACTAAGCTCCAAAAAAGTAGTTGAGAATTCTGTTTCTGGTGTTCATCCTATATTTTATAGTACTTAAAGCCATGAATAAAACTGGTTTAGAATTGAAAGCTGACTTGGCATATTGCATTATGTGAAATCATTTGTATATTGATAGTGCCAAGCTGTGATAAATCATAAGGGTATGATAAAAATGAGATATTTCAAGATATTTCCTTGTAGTTCAAAAGGTTGAATTAAAACATTCAAAATTGACAGTAGGGAGGTTCTAAATCAATATTTAATTTGTGAAACTGATATTGAAAATTCATGTATACTGATGATTTCAATCTACTTGTTTAGCTCCCAATCAAATGAGAACAAAGGAGAAGACTGGCAGAAGAGGCAGCTCACCATATTACAGCCATCGCGACGATCATGATCGAGGTAGTCGCAGGAGGAGAAGCAGAAGTCCAAGGTTTGTATAATGGTTCAAACATAAATAGTTTTAACCTTAATATTGTATTTCTTTTTGCAATAAGTGAAAATAACACTTGACAGTAAGCTGAGCTGATCTGAGTATAAAGTATAAATTTTAGTCTTTTGAAGTTTTGAGAAGTTGGAACAAAATTTGGTGGTTTTTGCTGGAAAACATGAGATGCATTTCAGACTCATTTGCTGTTAAACGCTTATTTTGTCTTCCATTTTCCCACTTTTATTCACAGATACCATTTTAGGTGTCATTTCAGAAGCCCCTATTACTCAAACCAGTGAGTTTTCAATACAGATCCATTTAGATTGAAATTTGGACACTTTTCCAAAAATATGCATCTTTGATTGTTCAAATTTGAAGAGTTGACAAAGTGAGTGAAGATGCTGAAGAGAGTAACTGGAAGCACTCTTTTTTGTTTTGCACAGGTACAGTTTTGCATAGAATAGACTCATTTGCTGATTTCAGCTTATGGTGTCTTTTGTACCTTTTGTTGCAGGTTCCATTCTAGATCTCGATCCAGAAGCCCATATTATTCTAGTCGGTGAGTTGAATTTAAGAAAAAAACTCAACTTGTTGTGAGCAATGATCATGAACATGTTGCACAAATCCTTCCCATTTTGAAGATGTGATATTCATGCCAGAGAAGGTTTGTAGTTTTATTTGATTTGTTGATGCACAAATAATTGTTGTTTTGTGATCATTTGTACCATTGTTTGTTCATTTGCTTTTTATTAGCTAAGGCGTTAGCCGCCAGCTATTGTTTTTTGCTCCAATCACAAAACTACAATTTCTAACTTATCGGACAATAAGCTACATACACAAATGTAACTATTGTGACCATTAAAATACTCTCAAGATTCAATTATACTTTTCTGAAGAAACAATTTGAAATTAAATGTTCTACACATACTAGTCATAAAATATACATCTCCTATCAAATGATTTCCTATCACTGGAAAAATATATGGCTCATCATCAACACACATTACATTGCAAGAAAATAGGAAAACATCATTCAAGTTTACAATAAACACTGCTTTTCTTCTAAAAAAATAAAAATTTTGTGCATAAACATAGAGGTAGAGATTACTACAGATTTGGATACCATCCCTAATTGACTAGTTCCTGCATACTTTTACAGATACAGATCACCTCCTGCAAATGACTATTATGATAGTAGGTGAGTGACCTGTCACACTGATGATTCTGCTATTTGTTAACCCTTTCACCCCTATGTAACTTTAGTAGACTCTACCATGCATTGATCTGGACGAGTCCATTATGGTCTACAGTGGTGAAAGGGTTAAAGTCATCATCAGGGATGATTCATTATTTCCTTTGTACAAGGTCGCATTTAATTCTTTCAAATTCAAGTAATTATTTTCATTTTTGATTTTTGTAATGTGTAATAGACCTAGTATATACTTTTTGCTGAATGCTTTGATAATTTTTTTCCCGTTGTAAATAATTTTGATTCCTCAAATTTAACTCTTTGCACGCTACAAGAGTGCTGATCTTATCTTCCATTTGTGGTAGCAGATCCCGTCTAGCTGATATATCAAAAGTAATTTAGTTTCTGTATGTATGGTGTATTATATCACTATATCACTACCCACAAGATTTACGGCTGCTTTTGCAATGGGAATTATACTGATTGTGGACAATGTTTCAGGTGGGCATTAAAGGTGGAAACCTTGTTCACAGACAATTTTTTTAGCAAAAGAAATGACTTGTATAGATGGATTTATCATGCCAAGACATAAATATTTTGAAATATAAAACAAAGTGTTCATTTCAAATTTAAATCTTGAAATTCCATAATACGGGAGACTGGATATAGGAGGGATAATTATATTGCACAGCAAGCAAAGAGTTTACTGCAGCAGACTGTTAAACTTTGCCAAGGGCCAAAATAACAATTTCTGGAATCATCCCTGAGTCATACTCATTGCACATGTGGTGGGACAACTATTGCACTGATAGGCAATTTTTTCCAGTTATTAAATTGTGTGGCTCCAGCATGCCAAAGTGATTATTTTTAAGGTAAGAGGAAGCGAACAGAATAATTTACTCTACCTAATAATACTGTAGAATACATCTTTGTAATTTGATGATGAAAATATGGTTTAGATGGGTCAATTTGAAAGATTTGATAAGTTAAATAACCACCATTATTCGACTAATTTTTGGAGTTATGGCCTCCTCTTTTTTTTTTAAAGATTTTTGCACTCATTCCATCAAACAAACAACTACATCTCTTAATGTATGATGTGCATATTTGGTACTGCTTCTCAATATCCTGTTTTTAAACAATAAGTAAATCAACTATATATAGTAGTGTTCAAATTGAGTAACTGGAATAGGTTTCATTAGTTGATGATTTTTTTTCAAGTTTTTTATAAGCATAACAGAGAGGAGGTTCCCTTTACTATTGCTTGAATCTGATGCAACTAGCTAGTACTTTTCTAACTGAACAGTCAACTGTTTCACCTCGCATTGGGCTAAAGCACTTGCTGTGCTGACTGAGAAAAGAGGTGTTTGTTGTCATCCTTTTTCTTGTGAACAAGATAACTCACATAATACAAATTATATCCATATACCTTGGTACTTGTACATGTACTTTTTTGATTTCACCTGTTAGTTTCTGTTGAAGAAAGGACAACACTTTATTGATTTTAGGGTGGTATGGTTAATAATTTAAACAATGTTTGGGTCACAAATGCTTGGTTTCATCTATACATTCAGTGGCAGATGCAGAAACTTACCTGGGTGGTGGTTCTGAATATGCTTGGAGGATTTGCAAGTGAGAAAATGTGAAAATCAATAGTTTTTAAAGAAAATTGGTATATTTTTTTTTAAATTGCAAGAGTTGTTAGAAAAAAATTTGAAATTGAAAATTATTTTGATATATCGGACCCTGGTGATGTCACATAATTATGCGCATGATCTTTTTATTATTTATTATGTATTTAGCTTCAGAGATAGTAATGCATTCTCACATAAACACTGCCAGGCTTTCACATTATATTTCCTATATTCTTGCAAAATCATATTAATTCATTCAAATACAAGTAAAAATGTTTTTTCTATCAAATTGACTACAGTATATAAGTGCATTGAGTAAAAGCTGTATCTATACAGGACATTTATTGTCTCAAAAAAAATCCTGCTCATTAACTGTACTTGCATTTGGAAAGAAAAAACACCCACACCTGTCAAGGTAATTAATGACAAGTGTAGTATTTATAGGATGTTTGTGATTTGAGTCTTCCCTTTTTTGTAATTTATTTTTGAAAGTAACACAGTTGTGTGTGTGTGTCTTTTACACGACCTTTTAGATAATGTCATGAACATCTATTGGCACATTTCATGTTAATAAGAAGGAAATGGATTGTAAGGATCCAACATGTAAGAGTGAGCAAAGGGAAAAAAATGTATATGTATCTTGCTCATTTGTAGACTGATGCATTAGATCAAGAATTGATTTATTAATGTAAATGCCATACCATGGTCAATCAAATTGTCGTGATATTGGTTGGCATTTTTAAGATTACACCAGGTAATGCCAGAAACATCAAAATTTAGGTTTGGAAGAAAAGAAGACAACAATCAAAGGAAGGATGTGACAATCAATTGTAATTTACTTAAAAGATTTTTTCATTCCTTTTCCAGGCATCGATCAAGATCAAGGAGTCCTTACAACAATGACGCCAGAAGGTAGGAAAACTTGTTTTGTATGATTTAAAAAAAACTACTTAAAACAATGTTTTGATATCTTGAATTTTTTAAATGGGATATGATTGTTCCTCACAATACAACTGTATATTGGGTCAAACAATTAAAAAAAGTATGTCTTAACAGTGATCAATCTACAATTCATTTTCATGGGTCCTTTTCAACTCGGTTAATTGCTAAAACTAATGGATCTCACACTGTTAAATTTAAGTATTTCCAGAAATTCTAAAAAAAAAATATTCTGTGAGTATAGGACTCGGTGCTCATATACCCCGGTATAGATTTATCAGTGTCTAACTCGAACAAGGAACTTCCCACATAGTTAAAAATTTGTGTGGCAAAAAAAAATCATTGTCTGTTTCTTTGTGCAGCATAAGTTATTTTGACAGCTGAGTAATCATTTCATTTTATGCACTCAGATTTCTGATTTCACATTTTTGTAATTTCTTGAATAATGACTTATTTCCAGAAATTCTACAAGTCTAGAAATTCTAAAAGAAGTTCAAAAAATTTCGTTTTAGGTTTAAAAATAGGTAAAATTTATTACTATTATTTTCAGAAGGTCACGGAGCAGGAGTAGAGGAGGAGGCGGCAGAGACAGGTATGCAATCTTTATGAATTATTTTTAAACAACTTAACAGGGGTGTACTATTCTGAAATATGTCCACTAGCCCAAGGATCGTAAGCTTGTAAGACATTTAAAGGAAATAGAAGATAAAAATTAAGTGATTTTGAAATGCAAATGAAATTGAAGGTTCTTTGGCAAACATAAGGAACACTGCATATAGGGTTATAATGGCAGTGTTATTTCATTATGTTTATATTTGGTGAATCCTTGCATGCAGTTTGGTAACAACACTTCCTAAGCAAATGATATTTAAATTATAAATCGTTTTTACATAAGTTACAGAACAACACTGAATATAGAGCAGTTTACTGCAAAAGAGTTTAAACTCATTACCTGCTTATTTTGACAGGAAGTCTTACAGTCGCTCCAGAAGTAGGTCAAGGTCATATGACAGAAAGAGGAGCATTTCACAAAAAAGGTGAGTTATCCCTCAATTGTCCAATTTATAATTGTGTATGTTAAATGTGTATATCCATTAAAATTGTGCTGTGTTTTATGTCTGAGGATCGGTTTCTGATCAGGAGGTGGAATGGCAGTGTTTTTTGTTATGCAGGCCTAGGCTGAGGCATTCCAACTGTCCCAGTTCCCTTTGAAACTTTGTCCATTGGTCAGTGTACACCAGAAGTGTCGTTCAAACTACAATTCTGTTAAATCTAAATTTGTATGCGGAATATATGTAATATGTGTTTGTTTATTTCACAGGTCAAGATCCTACAGTAGGTCTCAGTCACCACCACGAGGTGCCAACAGAGATGGATCTCCGCACAAGAGTCGCAGTCTGACCCCGGAAACAGAATGATTTTCCCCGATGGAAATTTGCTGTATGAGAGACTGTAAAGAAAGTGCCCTGACAAAAGCGATCAATCATGACGAGAGCGATGGAACAAACACAGGATGCTAAGAAGCATTGTTTTGTATCTCTGTGTGAAAAGCTAGAGTTTTGCCATTCAGAACAATGGATGTATTGATATCTATCTTGGGACTATCTCGATATATCCCAGCATTATAAGGGAGTTTTACTGGAGAGTTTTTAGCATATCTGAACAAATGGAACAGGTGTAGAATGTTAAAAATTTTAACCCCTTAGCTATTTACACAAAGTTTTCTTCATCGTTCTCCTTCAGACTTGTTACTTCGTCCTCCATAAGAATTATTTTAAAAGTTGTGTGCTTATTTTTGTTTCTTTCAGGAAAAAGTTTTATTCGTTTGCATGCAAGGACATGTCTCATTGTAAATAATTCAGATGTATAAGTGTCGATCATCCGTTCATGTTTCACTTATCATTTAATGTTGTTCTGGAATACACCACAATCGTTTTATCATCAATAAAATTGCATACATGTCAACAGATCTGATATCTATTTTATGTCTGGTTTGGTGTTTTACTTTCATATTTGTTTCCAAGGAAGGTAGACTTAGTACAGTTTTAAGCTGGGTGGGTGGAGCCCTTACGAGCTTATGGCGAGATATCAGCATTTAGTTACATGTTACGAAAAGAAAATACATTGTGTTTAATGCTGTCATATTTTGCAGACAGGTGTTATTACATGTATACATAAAGATGGAACTGATAAAAGTATGGTTAAAATAGAGCAGTTTTTGTGATTTTTGGTGAATTGAAATAAATGTTATTTGCTTCATTTCTAGAGTAATTCTGACAGCCGAACAATGCAATCGGGGTAAAATATGTGGGCTCATTTCAAGCTAAAACTGTAATATGTACTAAATTAACATAATTTAACATATAGGATTTTTTCTAAGTTGCTTGTGACATGCAAAATGTTTTTTGACACAGCTATATTTAAGTCTGCAGATGTTACATATCCATTGAACTGCATCTAAAATATAAGGAGCCCAGGATTCCATACGTTGAGTTCAGAAAATATCTGTCTTATTTCTGATTTTATTTTCATCACATGACATTTTGAAGTATGTTCATGTGTCTAGTATTTGTTAGATGTTTTTATACGCCTGTCAACATTTTGATGGGACGTATTATGGTATGAAAAGTGTCTCCCAAAATATGCCTTGTTTTTTGCAAGATAACTAGGCTAGCTTAAATACCTTTTAGTTTTGATAAATTGTAATAAGCATATGTAATGCACTAAGACTAAGTCCAAGTTTAAATCTATGTAGAGGAGAGAATCTACTTAATTAATTAGCTTCTTGCGCTCTGATTGGTCAAAATCCACACATTAGTTTCTGCCGGATAACTTGATTCAATTAATATATTTAAATTTTAATGAAACTTGGTATGGGTAATATATAAAGTCTGTATAATTAATTTGCATACTGTGCTTTGACTGGTCAAAATAAAAGCTTCATAAAATATGACTGGATTATGATGAAACAGGCTCATTATTCATGTTATATGAAGACAATTATATAAATGCTAAGTTTGAAGTTTAGCACAATCTGTACATAATTAACTGACCTACTGTGATCCGATTTATAGTCGATCGGATGGTTTCTGCGCAGTTACTTTATCTTATATGACTATATTCTTATGAAACAACTGTCAATATTCATAGAATTCCATTCCAAATTTGATTTGAGCTTCTGTGATCGTGAATAGTAGCACATGTAACCTTTTTTCATTTAAGATTTTCCATATACCACTTTTCAGTAATTCCCCCCTCCCCTTTCTTTATACTTGCAGGAATCCTGTAAAAAATGCAGATTCAATCCCTTTACCAAGACAGATGCAAAGTTCCAACTTAAACAAAAACCCATAGCATTGGGTAATTTGGATGTACATTGTTCAGCCACTATGTTACTCTTTTTCAGAATATTTAGTCAAAGGTCAAATTCATTCACAATCATTAAATCAATATCAACAGTAGCAAGCTTTTAATGTAAATTTCATGTCACTTTGCTCAACAAACGAGAGGCCCAAAGGTCATTTACAGTCATCCGAGTAAAGGATAGCATCAGAATTGGCAAGAAAGTGGTTCACTGTTACAACAGATCTTAGCCTAATCATCTAAGCATCATTTTCTCTGACGTTTCTGAGAAAAAGTCAAAAATTTGATTGTTTACACATAATGCACCTAGACAGACAAAAGGCGATTGCAGTAGGTCACCTGTGTTTACAGATAATGCACCTAGACAGACAAAAGGTGATTGCAGTAGGTTACCTGTGTTTACACATAGTGCACCTAGACAGACAAAAGGTGATTGCAGTAGGTCACCTGTGTTTACAGATAATGCACCTAGAAAGACCAAGGGCAATTGCAGTAGGTTACCTGTGTTTACACATAGTGCACCTAGACAGACAAAGGGCAATTGCAGTAGGTTACCTGTGTTTACACATAATGCACCTAGACAGACAAAAGGCGATTGCAGTAGGTTACCTGTGTTT
>JAUMHH010027126.1:0-10474 GCA_032359455.1 Chlamys rubida
AAGTCAAATATCACCTTTAAATTGAAAAGAAACGTATGTGATATATAGTCAGATCATTGAGTGCATATAACTTTGTGCTTTTATTTTTTTCTTAATTTTGTTGTTAAAGATAAAATATGTGTACATTTGTAGATTGGTGTACTGCATTCCACCTCTACTACTGTAGCAGTGTTATTAACAGTATGCAATTAGCACCTGACGTAAGAAAGTTACAGTTAGTCGTGTGTTTTGTTTACATAGTGTACATTGACGATGTTAGTATTCTTGTTTATATATAAATATATGATATATATATATTTGTTATTATTTTGCCATCTTCTTTAGTATGGATTGCCTTTATACGCAAATGAAACTGAATTAACAAGCTATATATATGTAAAATATGTCGGAAGGATTTGGTTTGGTTTTCTAAATTTTGTTTAACATCAAATTACAACAGCTAATGTCATTTAAGGACGTGCCAGCATGTGTGTTGTGTATGCGTGCATTTGTGTACGTGTGCTGGAGACAAGGTTTGTTGGTGTTATTACCTCCTTGTGATTTTGCGGATCCGATGCCAACTTTATAACTCTATCTCACTGAAATACCATGCCGAAGGCATCCAATACAGCATTCCACCCGGTCATATTATACTGAAAATGGGTGAACCAGTTGTTGCCATTACCCCAAATGCCGAACGTTAATAAGAATAACAACTACCATTTTCAAGGACAGAACCCATTGCCTTACTTACCTGGGCGAACATTTAATATTAAAACTAAACGTTAGATATGGACAAACAAGGCGCTAGGAATGTAAATGTATTTGAACAGTAGAGAGAAATATAAAATTCAAAAGTTTGTAATGAGATTTATTTTGGTCGTTTTGTATCCGCAAATAGAGGGCAAAAAAGCAAATCCCCAATTCTGAGGGGTCCTACATTAGTAGCCTCTTACAGGCAATAGGTAACAGCAGGTGCATTCTTTTCTTGATCTCCGACCTGCAGTGGTGATGTCAAGGATATTATACATATTTCCCTATAACTTAAAAAGGCCTGTTTTTGCATTTCGTCTCTCCTTTTATGTTATTTTAGATACCGAAATCATAACGTATAGCATGACGTCATATATTTTTCTGTGAAGAACTGTTTTAAGGGATATCATATTTGTTATTCTATCTTCCATAAAATACGATGTATGACATATATCTATCTTAGAACAATGTAGTATTTATATTAGGGTTGGAAAACTGGTAAAATTTTGGTAACCGGTTACTCGAACAATCTTCCGATTGAGTAACCGGTTAATAGGACAATTTGGTAATCAAACAATTAACAATGACATTGCGCTATAGTTTAAGCAAATATTCTATTTAAAACGCATTCACACCACAAACATACATGTATATATTAGTCAACATGATATTTTAGTCGCGTGTTTCAAGCTAAACGCAGCAAATAGCTTCATGTAACCTCAGTACGGTAGGTATATTTCATGGACAACAAATGTCGGAATACAGTAAGACGTGATTCAATTACAGTTATCTCTACTCGAAATCATACGCGGTAATATTGTTCTTTAGAACAAAATTTGGTCGACAAACATTTTAATATATGCTTGCTCATTCATATTTAGGGTACTCTTCAGATTAGCTTTACATCTCGCATGTGAAAGCGAGTTCTACCTCTAAAAGTTGATTCCTTTTAAAATATTGTCAGCTTTTTTATAATGTTTTCCTCTTTATCAATCTTTACAATAGAGTACAAAAACAACACTAACATGTCAGACTGAACACTGTTTTGATTACTAACCTGTCCGCTTTTTGTCGTATCTATAGGTCTCAGCCAGAGAAACAAGAAGTTTCCCAAAGGGGACAATAAATGTCCGACTATTCGGTCATTGATTTTGGTAACCGGTACGTGGTTTTCCAACCGATTAACCGATTAACCGATTAACCGGTTCACTGTTGACAATCCTAATATATATATATAATTATATCCATGTGCCATTTGTTCGTTGTTATAAAATGTTGTTATTACCAATGCGTACGTACTATCATGATTATATACATAGCATTAAATGTTTTTAATATGTTAATAAAGTAAACTTGTAAATTCCTGTTTTTATCTCTTTTATAATGAATTTAAGATTTAATTAAATGTAATAAGGACTGTTCAAACTAATAACATAACTCATAGTATTCGGTTGACAGGTTTAATTAGAATCTAATAAAAACTGCAAAAGTAACTGTTTTCAAATGTATTCCCCATTTCTCTTCATACCTTTTAAAGGCTAGGGTCGAAATTCTCTGATTGTTTTAAAATTCAGCAAATCTACACATATTTAACCTAATGGAAAATGACGATTTAAGTTGTGTTCAAATTGATGAGTCTTCATGATAGTACCTAGCAGTTAACTTAAATGCTGATGATTGTGTGCTTTGTGATATTATGGAGATTGTTTTATTAGTGTAAGTGTATCTCAGATATCTTGGAAATCCTATAGATAATGAAATGTCTTTTCCTGAAAAATTGTTTTCATACGAATCCAATTAACCTTCAGTACAAGAATATTCATATTTGAATTTATATTTCTAAATTTAGAAATGTTCATTTTAAAACTGAATTATAGAGGAAGAGAAACAATAATCTCGGCGTCGTCATTTATAATTAAACAACATTTCAGGTTATTTATATTTGAATGGAAGTGAAATCAGTTGAATAATAAGCTCATTGTTTCCCTCTTCTCGGGGAACAATCGGTAACTATATATTAACAGCATCATAAAAACAACGGTGGTAACATTGTCTCCTTCATCGTTTGAATATTTAATAGAAGGACAGAAGAAACATAAAAAGACAATACACACATCCTTACTACAATATACTTTTTTGAAACAGACATTATGAATGCAATCAAACACGCGAAAAATACACACAGCCTTGCTAAAACCATTGTCAACTTACCAGGCTTCTTGGGCGAACATACATGTACAAGTAGACCTTTGCAGATACTGCTTATTTACTATTAGGTTACATCGACCACTCGCGCGCTCATCTAACGATTTAGTGAACAAGAAGTGGAAAGAGGAGACCAAATAAAGAAAGCCTAAAGGAAGTGACGTTGATAGGTATGATACGAATGCAGGCATGCAAAGCAGGTGTTATGTGCTCAGGTTTGCTCATGTCAAAGTCACGTCCGACTGGTTTTGTCACATTCCACAGAACACGTATACATTTACACTGGACAAAGTTACGTAACCAACAGGTCACAAAGGTACATTTACAACAGAAGGAACTCAAGTACTACAATATATAAATGGGTTACATATAGTTCACAATAGTTCGAAAGTATTTTCTCTTGAGTAACGGTAAATCTTTAAGGAACATTTTCATGGAGCGTGAAACTGTTTGTTTGCTCAGCATGACTTCAGCATATTGTTTTGTTTTGTTAAATTTTCATTTATATAATATGAACGTTATCTTTTTTACAACAATTATGAAACAAGTTATTATTTTAACTTATATCAATCACGCTTGTTAGACCGTATATAAGAGCCAGGGGATCTTAATGTGGGAGGAAACTGAATTACCCGGGGAAACCCATGTGGTCGGGCACATACCTTTTCACGTCCGATCGGGCTATCGAACCCCGGCCGCTTGGTAAAAGACGGGTGTGCTATCCACTGTACCACCCGACAACCCCAGTGTCCATTGATCAAAATGAATTTTAGTGAAACTACCGAAAATATCTTAAGCTTTGAAATATCGACTGCAATATTAGCAAACACACAAATTGGTGGCAATGATAATGGTTGAAGTTGTAATAAACAGTTAAAGCATTTGCTTGAGGGATAGAGCAAGTTGCTGGTTCCCCCGAGACATGGTGTATTACCCGAGTCAAACAATAGGGAAATTGGCCTGGTTGAGGAGGACCAGAACGTTGCTGTATAAACATTCCATACTGTTTCATTAAACCGTTACAAGAGTCACAGGCATTTCTTTAAATCAATATTCTAATCTTATAATTCTAAAATACCTATTGATAGCCATATCAACTTTTCAATATCATAAGCGCTGTTGTCACGAGACCGATTACAACTGAGTGGGGTGAGGGCAATACATAATTTATGTAAGGGACTGCGAAGAATGCCACATGTATAGGTTTTCAGATTAACATACAGCTGCTAGAGGATTTACTCCCTATATAACAATATCAGTATAACAATGAAATATAGTTTAAACGAATAGCTTAAATTGAGGGTGAATAAAGTAGAGGTTATCAAATGCGAAATACAACTAGGTATTATACATGTACGTTCAACTAGGTATAACACTGTAATAAAAACCCAAACATTGTATAGTGACATTGAAAACGTTCCACTATAGTGGACATTCTGATGAATTTCTCTGTCCAGATATGTCGTCATCAGTTTCGTTAGCAATTAATCCCTTTGATCCATTTAGAACGCCGTACCCGTCCTCTGTTGTGGGCTGTATGTGATCGTATGGATTTTCAGTTACATGATCAGTTGATAATTTGTTCATGTCAGAAAATGTGTTGTAGACACCGGGTGTCATTTCTGAACCGCTACACAAGCTATAGTCATCACGTGTAGCTGCATTACTCGCAGACGGGTTACACCGGGTGTAATGGTCACGTGTAGCTACATTACTCGCAGACGGGTTACACCGGGTGTAATGGTCACGTGTAGCTGCATTACTCGCAGACGGGTTACACTGGATGTAATGGTCACGTGTTGCTGCATTACTCGCAGACGGGTTACACCGGGTGTAGCCATCACCCGTTACATTCGTCGACGGGAAAGGGAGTCTGCCTTCCATATCAATGTATCCGGTTGATTTAGAACTGAGAACCTCTGTGTAATGATTCTCGTTGTCTCTGTTAGTTTTCACTTGTCTATGTTCTAATGTTTCAGCCTTGGTTGCTATGTTAGCGTAATCAGGTTCATTTGCGGCACTGACTTCCATATATGGATTCTCAATGGAGGGATCATTAGTATCGTATGTATTATTGAGAAAAGCCTGTAATCCGTCACTTGCTGAGAGACCGTTTGAATTCCATGTTTTGTTATATTTGTTTCGTTTTCTACAAGTGGAAACGATATGATATTAAAATAATAAATGAAAGTGAATGAAACATGTATAATCAAACAGCAGCTGATTATTTCTTTCGATTGTTTTGTCAAAAGCTTCATAATATAATTTAAAATATATCTAATTACAATTAATTTACTGTGCATTATAACGTATTCTCACTAAGGAAAGCTATTATTCCAGTGTTATTTGGTCATCAAATGTTTTACCTTTCTCATGACTATGGTAGCAAGCTATTTTGTGTAGTTATTCAATAGTTTGTAGTTGTGTGACTGTTTCGAAAAAGGTAAGTGAAATACCTTGTGATCAAGATAAAATGTATATTAATTCACTTTTACATGTGTAGTACCTTTTGAATATAAAAACAGTTACCGCAGCTCCGATTACCAGTAGAGCAATTACAATCGTCAACACGACCGCTGGAATAAAACAAAAACATTCATGTATAGTAGCAGCTGAATTACATATAGATATAAACGGCGCATTTCTGACATCCTCCTGTAACATATACATGTAGTCTATATTCAAACTCACCATGTCATACCAAATAGAAAACGAACTGTTTCAATGTGTGCGGATATAAAACAAATAATGCATTATGTCATCTTCTTATCAAAATATAACAACAAAGGTATATCCATTTTTCATCAAAAGGAATACTAACAAGACCGCTATATTTATCAATGAAAATATCCAAATATCTTTGTATTGACAATATTGTCATCTCGTCCCGCAATGTTGGTAAGTTGTGCATCGTCATGTACAGATTTATAAATTAGTCCGTTGTATTAATGATTTCGAGATATGAAAACAACCTCATTAAATGCGGTGTTGGCTATGGCTTTGTAAAACTTAACTTACCAGTACGGGATGATGTAAGGTGTTCGGGCGACAGTGTTCCTAATGGGAAATCTTTGCACGGTATATTATCAGTGTTGTCACCTTAACATAAATGCCACCGACAAAAAAGTGTAGTTTAACACATTTTGACAAGTAACTCAGGCAGTTTATAATTCAAGACAGTAGATTTTATAAAAATCTTCCATTATTTCGTCAATAGATATAATCAAAATAGATTACAATATGTTTAAATCATTATAAAACGCATGCACAAATCTGAATGAAGTAGCTCTTTGGAAAGACTAGCATCTAAATTATGTAATGTATCTTTTTTCCTGGAAAATTTGCACATTCTGATTTGTAAGAATATTATTATCTAAAAACTGAAACTAACGATACTTTCAAGGATTATATCTTTTTGGCCAGGGATTATAACTTTATCTTTTTAGGGTAACATCCGGTCTGTGAGTTACTCATTATCCCAAGATAAATAATTGTAATACTTAAATTTGTGCACGTTAACTAATTACATCTAAACTTTGTATAATAATAATATCAGGAAAAGCGAATACTGGACGTTGAATAACAAAAGTCCACACGAACAATATTGCTTTTCTTGTTTTGTTTGTACATGTAATATGCTTCATATATCAAGTGTTACCAATAATCTGTTTTAATCAACTTACGTTCATGTATGCACACAAAACTAAGTCTTTCATAGCAGCTGATGTTGTAATATCGATCTCCCATACTTGCTAACTGGCACAAAGTAGCATTCTTGTTTGGTATTTCTGAAACAAACACATTTGATGATGCACAATAATATATATTTATCACATTATCGGCCTGTTATCCAGTGAATTCGCCCTTGTAATATTTTTACATATGTCACTAGTGTAATATACCTTGGAGCGATTTTAATTGGCTGTGCCAGTCAGAAATCGATTGTGACGTCATAAAATGGACAATGACGTGACGTCATAAATTGTGAATGGCGCAACAAAATGTCTGTCTTTGCTTGATTAAGCCCTCTACATTTTGGCTTTAAAACCTGTCAAAAATGTAAGTTTTCTGAGATATGTGATAAAAAGTATCTTAAATTTGTTTTCATTTCATATGTGCTTTTATGAAACTCGTCTCGAAGTTTTAATTTTTGCTCTCCAAGGCTCGCAAAAAAACAACTCCTAAGGCTCGTTTCATAAAATCTCACATTTCATTTCAAAGACATTTTATTGATTAAACAAAAGGATTGAGCAACAGGCTTTGCCTATATAAGTTCTCTCCATGGCTTCCAGCATACTTTTGATAGTTGAAGATATTGAATACAATATTTACATACATACATTATACATGTATTTCATCTCATCTCATGACACTTTGTTACATTTATTGCGAGGTAATATACAATAATTAGGCTGGATTAATATTTACATGTTTCTATAAAATTACATTATTTCATGTGATACATTGACTTAAGATAAAAAAAATTAAATTAAAATTAAAACTTTGCGATATTGATATTTAATATAGCTGTAAAATTTGTGTCAAGACGAATTAAATATACCGTTATGGATATACACAGTATTCCAAATCGAATTAAATATATGGATATACGTCTTGACCTTGAGCCACTAAAATTTTGCTACGGCAACATGAAATAAAGCAAAACTGATACATGCATGTATGCTGATAAAGAAATGTACCAGGACTTATTTGAAGTAGATATGTCTTGAGATGAGTTGGAAAATCAAATAGAAAATGAACTAAAAGAAAACATAAAACAAAAATGAAAACACAAAAAGATAACATAACTAATTATATAAGAACACAAGAAAATCTCGAACACACACTCATACACTCTAACACCACATATGTTTCTACTGGCATGGGTTTGTTGGTTTATTTAATTTTGTTTATATTTGTTTTAAATTAATGTGCAGTTGGGCATTATATATGATAACAAAGTACACTAGTACAAAGGATACAAATATATGGCATTTTGGTATTTCATAATAAATTATTAGTTTTTCAATAATTAAATAATTATGTGTTGTGTTTGTCATAAGTGGTAAATGAAACATTTTGGAGGGGAATTATAGCCAATAAATCAATACAGAAATAGTCTTTTTCAATGTCAATACTATAGAATACCAAATCTAGCATTTGCATTTATTTGTTAGTCGTACAACCTGGTACGCCGACCTTTCTATGTTATTACTAGGTTATTATAAAGTCACCGGGCCCGAAGGTACCATCGTGCAGTATCCGTTGTCCAGTGTCATCGTTTTATTTAAATGACTTCTTCTCGCTAACCAATAGGCCAGGGGTAAAGGCCAGTAGCACACTGAAATAAGGGCTACACAGTTTGTTCAAATAAATGACCTTGACCAAGTTTCAAGGTTACCGGGTTCAAGTTCGTAAAAATGTTCGAATATCTTCCTCTAAATAACCAGGAGTATCCAGGTGATGGTATTTTTTCAAGTTATTTTTCAAATGATTGACTTTGACTTAATTTCAAGGTCACTGGGTTTAAATGTTTAAAAATTCTTCAAACAATTTCGTCTGAATACCAAGAAGCACTAAAGTAATGACATCATGCCTGTAGCGTGCTTGGATGAAGGGCTTTCATTTAAGTTCAAATGATAGACCTTGACCCAATTTTAAGGTCACATGAATCAAATGTTAAACATTTTCAAACGAATTCTTCTTAACAACCAAAATACCCAAGGTTTTTTAGGTTTGGCTAGTAGCATGCTAGGATGAAGGGCTACGAGGTTTGTTTAGATCAATGACCTTGACCCACTTTCAAAGTGACATGGGCGTAATGCGTATAAACCTTAAGATGACCTGCCAATTTTCACGATAGTTGGCCAGTTGCGTGCTTTTATAAACGGCTACGACAAAATGTTCAAACAAATGCCATTTGCCCATTTTCAAAGTAACTTGGGTATAATAAATATGTATAAACCTTTTTTACTGGCCCCTTTTCAATAACAAAAATTGCTATTAGGTTTGTTCAACTGAATGACCTTTGTAGTCAAGGACACAGTGGGAAATTCATTTAAAAGAATTAAAAGGTTCTTTTAAACGACCAGGAGTCATTGGTAATGATATGTTGTATGCAGCTTTATTTGGTCCATTAGAGTGAGAGTAATACCCTATTCATTCGTTCTTTTACGTGCATAACTCACAATTATATGAAGCCGACATCAGCTCCATCCTATAGCCAGGAGACAATTACGCCTACATACCCTGCCTCAAGCACACAAACACATGGAGACACGTCCTTAATTGATCTAGGCTGTTTGTAGGCATTCAGACCTATATAACCAATCCAATGTTTGACTGATATATTTGTTGTTATGTTCTACCAACAATGTTGCTATATTCACTGATTTATTTATTTGTTTCATGTAGAAATAAACTCAGTTACTCCATCACTTGGTAGTACAGAGGGAGGAACAGTTATAACCATATCCGGGAGTGTTTTTGACGAGACCAGTACTGAGGCAGTTGTAAAAGTTGGGGGTAAGCATATTTAAGTTTGGTTTTCAATTTTATGCAAATACATTAATATTTATATTAGTTAAATTGCTTTTCTTGCGTCTTAGATTCCTAGTTACAGTTGTAAACACCCAGTGTTAATCTAAGTATACCAGATGCTATATTTATTTCATTGACAATACCTACTGTTTTATTGTCTTGTTCCCCTGATACGGATGCTGTTTTGTTCAATATGAAAAAAAAACATTATTTCAGATACACGATGTCGAGTGATAACTATCAATGCCACAACTATCATTTGTAAAACAGCCCGGAAACCAGAAACAACCCAGCAACACTACCCAGGTAATCCATATACTTGTAACTAAAACTAGAAAGGCAAAACTAATGGTTTACAATTGAGGTTTCAAACCTTTTTGTAAGTTGCATTGACTTTTACCCTCTATGTGTCGTCTATTTCTATTTGTAACTATACAACAAATAAAACGTTGATGGACAAAGATACTGATAACGCAACGATACTTACATTGGATCCAATGGATAACGTCAAAATTGATTAAGGAGAAATTTACAAAGAGCCAACAGGGTACTATATTAAAAAATATAATGTGACCGGGCGAAATGCTGAGCTTAGTACCATCGGCATGGCATTTCAGTGAGATAGCACGATAAAGTCAGCATCAGATTCGTGCAAAAGGAGGCAAGCACACTAACATACCTTGTATCTTGTATATACACACGGAGTCAAGTCCTAAACTGACCTTGGCTGTAAATATGACGTTAAACAAAATTAAACTAATTTAAGCTTGTGACATCATGGGAACTTAATTAATGTTTGTTGTGTTTTTCAAGGAAACAGAGGAGTCATTATTGAGTCCTGGAAAGACACACACGAAATAAACCTAGAAATGGTAATGAATTTGAATGAGAGCGCGAGTGACTATCAAACAACGTTTTCTGATACAACACACATCCCCGGTAACAGTACATCTAGCAACTATGTCAACCGAATGAGAGGGTTTTTCTTTCCTCCTTT
>JAUMHH010027137.1:0-10353 GCA_032359455.1 Chlamys rubida
AGAGTAACGTCATCAATTTTTGAGAAAACGACGTAATTTTCTTACACAAACCAATGACGTAACAATCAATACCTGCTAACAAGAGAAGATAACTCTGCAATACGCAAAGACGGAATATCATATCAGGGAACCAGTTTCTCTTGGGTTTTTTTTTTTGTATCATTTTAGTAATGAACGTTCCACGGTCATAATAATCATACTTGAAGAACAACATATATTTTTTTATTTTTATTTATTCATTTACAAGACAATAAGAGCCAGAAATAATGTATTGTTAGTCTTTTTTATGTGCTTCATACTACTGTGGATTTGGACTGGTAGTTGCATTAAAACCTGAGTAAACATATATTTAACTCGTGTTTTCATTGGCTACCTCGACTAACCTGGTAATAAAAACTAAAATTTGTACATTCAAACAAGCATATATATCCACGAATAATGCGTTATCTCAACCTGATATCAGGAATATTCTGTGAGTCATTCTTCCCGTACGAGTCAATTTAGTCTGGAACTTGACGTTAAAAAGGCACGAGGAACTTGTTTTAGCATAACATTTTATATACACACTAAAAATATGACAAATGAACATATTTATGAGATGTGCTTGACAAAATCCAATTTGACGTCCAATATAGCCACTAAATTATTTGGCATGATGTCCTAGTTTAAGAATAAAGAACCAATAAAGTATAAGAATCAGTTTTTAAACGATGTAAAGAGTGTATTCAGTCTTTGCGTATTGCAGAGTTATCTTCTCTTGTGATCAGTATTGATTGTTACGTCATTGGTTTATGTGAGAAAATTACGTCGTTTTCTCCAAAATTGATGACGTTACTCTCACAAACCAATGACGTAACAATCAATACCTGCTCTCAAGAGAAGATAACTCTGCAAAACGCAAAGACGGAATAAGGATAGCAATTACAATGTCCACCGACAAAGTGGATATCTTAGTTGGCACTTGAACTAGGAATATAAACATCCATCGGTTCTAAAATAGAGACCTTTCTTAAATACACACTTGTCTGGCATGAACGTTTTGTGAAAAATACAAAACACATATTTGTCTTTAATATCTTAGTATGAACAAATTCCACACAGTGTAAGGTCCCTCGTACAAATTATAAATACCAAAGTGGCATAGCGCCCTAATCCGAACAAATCTACATTAAGACGTTTTGCAGACAAGAAAATGTGCATGAATGAATATTAAGACATGGATAACAAACATTTCAAATTGTTGTAAAATAGAATCAATATAAAACAGTAAACAAAAGGTACTGGATGACGTAATATGAATATTAGGAACAATGCTTTCGTACAGTGACAACCACCGGTCATTTGTCACAAAAAGTCAAACGGGAAAGGCTTCCGAGTACAATGTAGATCAACAAAGGATATACTGTATTGAATGACTATGCCGTAATTTCTGCTAAGAGGTAGATATGATGTTATTTTTACAAACAGAAATAATTATGCACAGACTACCGTTTTGTAAAACAATAATGAAGAATAAGACCCTATCATATCTTCCGACACGCCTTCGTCTTACTTTTTTGTTATTGTCGTTTCTATTTTTACGAAATAACGTAATTTTACTATGTTTATCCTATGTATGTAATGTTTCATTCTGAAATCCTATGTTGTAATGTATTTTCACTTTGAAACATTTTATTTCAACGGCAAAAATGTTATAAAAGAGTTGAAACACATTCGGGTATGGCGCGAGTTACAAATTGTGCGTCGCCCAAATGCAGAATCGGGATTTTATACACCAAAGTATTTTGTTTTCTATCGTGTTCTCCTGACCTAATCCTGGCTATGATGTCGTAAAGTTTGACTGTTACATTTTTTACTGTAGTAATAATGGTGTTATATTGGGATATTCGTAGGTAATGTTTTCGGTTCAGATTCGTGGTGTATGTCATTCATGTTGCTTTGGGTACTCCCGGATTGTTATGTTAGGGTTTGGCCATTTTGAAGATACCCTTATACATGAGCGTAATTACATGTATGTATATTTATCTATCATCTGTTTAATTCATTGTATACCTAAAATGAGATGTCATTGTTTCCTTTTTTCAGTACTTTGAGCTGAGGTATGGAGCTGTTGCCGTACGTAGATTTGCCTCGGTTTGTGGAGCTATGGTCGACGTAAGTGTGAATTGTCGCTAATTGCCTAACTATCACCAAGCTATCTAATTGCCTAACTATCATGAAGCATTGATGAACGATAATATTTAGGAAATCCTGTAATATTTGAATGGCCATCTACATGTAATTGTCCTAAATGACCTACATGTTTTGACCTACGACACATTTGTTTAACTGACAAGTTCATTGACAAAGACACATTTTCCGATAACAAATGTTATAGTTATATCTTATACTATTGTGGAACTTGTCTTTGTATTAACAATCCGAAATCCGGTTCAAGTCGTTTTGCTATGGGCTTATATGTTAATTAATGTCCAAAATTACAACAAAAATGTATCTTAACAATAAATTAATATTCATTCAACAGTGAAGTCCTGTTAAACTGCATGGTATTGTATAATTAATCTTCAAATGGAGGACTCTACTTATGGTACGGAGACAGAAAGATATTCAATTTTTAACACATATTTTAAAATATTTGAATTTTATTTTATACTATTAATTGGTTAAGTTGACAGTACTTTGATAAATTATACCTAATTGGTCCGGTCATTACAAGACTACTAATCAACGACTTGGCATTGTTCATTACCGTCCTTTTCCTTCATTAACTGACACACATATCGACCATAATGAAGCTGTGTAATAATACAAATTATATCAGTATTGCTTTATGAATACCTTTCCTATTTCATCAGTGGTAGGTTAAGGAGTAGGAAGCATACCTACTAGATATATGTATCTTCCTACGACGTGGGCACGTGTGTCCTATTATACAAAGTATAATACTACAATAAAACTCTTACGTTTCCAGTTTATATAAACCTTCCTTTCTATATAATATAATTGTCGTTGAAAAGTGTTAGGGCGTCTTACAACTCTGAGCTTGGTCAATTGTAAGAGTATGTGTAAGCATTATGGGCGTCTAACAACGATGAGCTTGGTCAATTGTTAGAATATATTCGTCAGCGTTATTTGGGCGTCCAACAACGCTGAACTTGGATCATGGACAGAACATAATTTTGTCGATTTTGTTTTATGTTGTTACATAACGATGAACTGGCTCATTGGACAGAACGGTGTTACCATCTATATTATCAGCTTTGCTATTTGTTTATGACGTCATACTCAGATAATATTTTTTCCTGTGACGTCATGATCAATTACTGCTACTTTTTAGCTGTAATTTTCACATTAAAATAGAACGAAAACCCCGGTGCTGATATTTGAGGAGTCGGTTTACTCTGAAGCACATCAATACTTTCACTTCAAAATATATGTCAACATTATTTTCACTATGAATCCTTATACTTCACTTGCAAACATTTATTAAATGTATTTATATTAGTTTTTGAGAGAATAGTTTTATTCTTTCAATAATGGCAGTTTCACGGTATGAATACGCTAGAACTTATCGCTAAGGGCATTTTGTTATGTACTGAATAACGTGTATCACTACATCTTGGCTTTATATGATACTGTAATAAATAGCCTTCGTCTTTTTGGAATTTATTACAAATATGATTTTTCTAAATTACTTTTACAACTTTTGAATCCCAGGGAGCTGTTTGACACACGGTATCAAGGACTGTTTTTATCTGAACAGTAATCCGATCTTAACGATGCAGATATCGCTTATCCACATATAATTGAGTGGTACATCACTGTATAAGAAATACCACTGTCTCCACTGTCCCTTATCAAAAGGATAACGTGTATGTACCCGCTAAGATTTGAAGTAGTACCAGCGTCTGTGATGCTGAGATGTTACATGTCAGTAACGTGACACTATAAAAGTAGTCCCAACGCTGGCCCCATCGCTACACGAGGCCGCCGCCACCCAGTACTATCAAGTTCTGTGGAACAAAGGTGTCCATGATCCCAATCTGGTCTTTAAACCAGGTAACTAACCAACCGCTCTATCACAAGTGGACACCCCGTCCAAATGACCAACACTTAAACTAAGGAGAATGGAAAATTTCAAACAATAAACAAACCGAGTCGATCGGTATCTTTTAGGTGATATCTTCCGTAGGGTTTTTGTTCCATAGTGTGTCGATTTGTTCAGCTATAATGCGTACTTTTTACCGAATCTGTAAGGCCGTTACCCTGAGATATATAAGTTTATTTTAAAACACATAATGCTTACAACATGAACATTATAATGGCAAGAGACAGAAATGAAAGTATATAGAAAAAAAACCCGATATTTTACAGTAATAGTTTTTTCAAAATCAGCTATACCACTCAGATTAAAAGATTAAACACAAAGAAAAACGGTGAACATATTGAATTGTCGAAATATTAGCGCCTTCCCTTTGTAAATGTCAACGACACAGACGAACCTTTGCCCAGGAGGTTTCCATGAGGACGATTTTATTTGTAGCAATTAATGCTGCAAAATTAGAACACGAAGTTGTTAAGAAAATAACAATAACATCAGAAACAAAGATATCTCTCCACTCTCCAACCCCTATCCCCGGGAAAATATTCTGGTTATAATAATAAAAAATACAAACAGAGAGAAAATAAAGAAACACATTAACCGTATTGTGATCAGACAATATACTCGGGTATTGTAGGCGAAGTATACGCTGTATTGTCTGCGTGTTCACGACAAGCTATTAGGGATCGATGGGATACCCGTTTTCATTTTGAGGTCAATCGGGACACATAGAAAACGACCGTATCTGAAAACTAGGTCAGAATCAATTTCTATAATGAATTCCTAGAAAATTAGACACACCTGTTGGTTAGATAACAGCTAGAGTACGTCACAAGTTCGCAGTGATTATTAACCCGCTTGGATGGTTGGGTTTTACCAACGTTTGAAAATCATAAACATTGTATTATTAAATGACTATACTGTTTAAGCAAATACTGAACCGTATAACGCGAGAACCGGAACGCATTTTACACTACGATTAAATATGAGTATGTGATTTCTCACTCCGACGATATTGGATTGAGGACAGGACATTCCCTGGAGTGTTTTACCTATTCTATCTGTCAATAACGTTTCATAACCATTCTGTCTGATGTCGATGTTGTCTGAATCCGTTACAATTCCCTACTGGTTTACACTATCATCACACATACAGGTAATATTGACCTACCCAGACAACAGTGATAAAGCTATATTTACTTTGTTTAATACCGAAGCCGATCGGCTGTCTCGGGAACAACTTTATTTACAATTGTTATCCCCATATATTACCTAGTGAACTGAAATAATTACATTAAGTGGGTTTTTTACAGTTGTGATGTACGACATTTCTGTACTCTGTCGTGCATTTCTTGTTTTGAGTTTAAATAAGGTCGCTCCCCTTCGAACTATAAGATGAATCATTTAGGAAATATCAACGCGTTTTTATAATTTTCAAAAGCCATCACAATACGTTGTAAGAGCTACGAAGCCACGGGATTTCATGTTGTGGAAAAAATTGCTTCTTCTTTCAAAACACGTATCGCAGTATATGTATGCAAATCAAAGTATATAGTCAATTCATTCATAAAAGTCTTACATGTATGTTACAATTGTTTGAACTAAATGAACTGAGTGGCGGTGAAAGTATTGTTCTTGTAAGTTTGACTAAGAGCAAGTCATAGTTGCACTAGGAAATATTCAATTTTCCTGTGGTGCGGTCTAAATGCAATATCGTTTGGTTATGCTGATTAGCTATTGTTATCTCTACCCTCGTCCTTACTTTGGGGACGTGACATCACTTTGATTTTCACTTACATTTAAATGGTGTTTGTATTTGTTGAAGCTGAAGACGCTAACCCCTTACTTCAAATGACGGTTTTATTGACACTTATGAACGAAATGGCTTTATGTTTGCTTTGGCCTTCTGCAATGTCAAGCGTATTTTTAATTTGGTGATTTTTTATTTCGTAATTCTAGAAATTATTTAATGTGATAATGAGGTTGGCTCTACTGGAGGACTATCAGTCCCTGAGGTTTGCCGTAAGATTGAAGATGGAATTTGTTCTTGTACGATTTTCATGAAATACTATAATAAGAATAAGTTATCTGTCCCCTTTCTTCATACATTGGGGAACAACTTAACATGTTTTCTCTTTCGTTTGGCATTAAGTAACACTGATGATTCCTGATTGGACAGAATGGATATGTGGTGCAGTCAAATGCTTACGTGTCTGGCTTTCTGCATGGATATACTAGATTTAATTGGGTGCTCCGTTACTGGGTATTTATAGCAATTGTTTCCTATTTTCTTGTTGTTTTTTAACGACACCTACTCGTTATATATACATGTGTTATGTTCATGTGGTCAATGTTGAAGAACTTAGTTTTGAATTCCAATTTCCAATGTTAATGTAGAAAACTAATAAATCATTGACTGTAGGTGGATTGTGTCCTTCATTAATTAAACAGGATGATTATGCTAAAAATGAACCCTTCGGAGGACTCGTACTTCAATGGTAGGATTTAGGGTTGTCGTGTATACTTAGTTAGCTTCCGTCACATAGTCTGGTTACGAACACATTCCATTTTGTATACCTACACTGTATGAATTTATTTCGACTACTAGGTGTACAATCCCTATTTTCCTTAACTTAGGCACGGGATAATTGTAATAAAATATTTCGTTTTATATTTTTTTTTTTTTTATTTAGATAATCCAGGTGTGTAAAATATACGGATGCATTTTATCATAAAGCATATTACAGCATATTTGTTCATAAACGCAGTAAACCAGAATACTAACATGTGGCCCAGATAGATGTGTATGCCAAGCCTAGTCAGCTTTACGAAAACATCCAACTTTTATTCATGTAGAATATTTATTTTAAAAATATTGCAATTCATTCTTTCAATTTCAATCTGAAATACAAAATAGAAATAATCTTATTACTAGTCATCTTATCAATCAATTGGTTTTGAAATTAAGCATATAATCAAAACTGATCTGAACCAATTAAGCTAACTAGCCTTTAAAAAAATTCGGTCAGTGGTGATGATTCGAGTATATAATTTCCTTCTGTAATCCCTCAGTCAGGATGTTATGTGAGGCATGTGGCCGATGGTGCTATTGTTATTTTTAAGATGAAAGGCAGGGGTGAATACAGGTGTTTCCACCAAACACAACCTGTCAGATTTGTATGAACTGTAGACGCCGTTATCTGCGTCTACAACACAACGTTAAGTAATCCATACACAGACCAAGATACGTGCTCAGATTGTAAAGTTGAGACTCTCTTGCATAGCATGAAATTTAAATCGTTTTTGTATAAACCTTTCGTTTAATTATCTCAGGTTGAAGTCTAGTTCGTGTTATCTACACACTGGCATTGTTTTATTAGAAGATGTGCGTGTGCTGTACCTTTACATAATGGTCTGCAATGTTTGAAAAGAGCCTAATGATTTCCCATGAAAGTGATAGATTTTGTTTACAAGTGGTATAGATTGTCATGTAACGAGGTTTCCAGACATGTAATGTCCCGGTGTAATGACCAAAAATCAATTACAGCCAGTTGTCAGCTTGATGGCCAGATAAATCTAATTTGCAAATTATTTTTCGAAAGACAGGAATTTTTCTGTACTTTTAGTTTTTCGTCATATTATCATTTTGAATCATGGATCATGATAGGTTTATTTTAGAAATACAATTAACATTTTTTTATAAACGTAATCTTTGTTACCTGTGCCGTTAAGGTAACATGGCTTTGTGTGATGGGATACATGTATTGATTAATGAAAATGTCAGTCTGGAGTTAAATTTATCATGGACAATTAATGGTGTCAATTTATATTCAATTCGAGATACCATTGTATCTCCCAAATGAGGTAAATTCAAACTAATTTAAAAAAAAATCCTTATATTTGTAATCTGAATATCATCCAATTGATTCCAAAACACGTAGATTTTAGTTGTTATTTTAATAATTACGGAAATACCAGTCATTAAACCTGTGTTGTAAAGCTATAAAAACGTAATGTTTACGATGTTTGTTTAATTAGTGCTATTCTCCTTCAATATTACGCGCGTGTCAATCAAATCAGTACCATGATTATAAATAAGTTATTGCACGGCCTGTCAATGATGACGTTTTGGCGAGCTCTCACAGAAATAATATCTCGGAACGTTGGTAGGAGTTGGCAAATTTCTGATTATTATAGTCACAATTGTACGCAACAGTTGGTGATGCATTCTGGGTACACATATACAAATTAATAGATAAACCAGGACATTCTTCTCCCTTTCGAGAAAAGAAGTAACCTTTTCTTCTCTCATTTCTCATATCAAAATACTTATTCCTACCTGTTTATTACCATCCATCTCCTCTATCTGACTCCCATATCACTTTCCTCTCACTCTTTCATCGTAACCATTCCGTTTTTACCTCTTGCTCATCTTTTCATTCTTCTCTCTTCCCGCCGTTTTTCTCATCCGTTTCCATTTATAAGGTACCTTAACTTTTCTCTTCCATATTTCTCTTATAGCGTGCATCCTCATATCTTTATTTCCTTCATCCCCCAACAATGCACAAACTTCCTGTTAACTTATTGACCCTCCACTCCCTTTTGGAGCTATCATACTTAACCGGTTTTTCCTTCCCCAATCTCCCGTTTAAATTAACTTTCCTGAGAAAATTTCTCTTCTTTCTCTCAAATCACCTTCCATTTTCTTACCATACTTGATATTGTTAAAACATTATATTCGATGACTTTGCACTTGAGATCGTATGCAAACGAGTAGACTTGTTACAAAGTACCTTTTGTCATTACAGACGATGTACAGTGCATTGGTGCTTTATGGACCGGCAATAGCCATGGAAGGAGGTATGTTGACTAAGTCTATCTACTTCAGATCAAATTCCCCATCATATCAAAACATGATAGGGAAGTTAGCGATTCATTAGACGTTGTTATTTCTGTACGATTATGCCATAAATGCAATTATATTGGATACTCGTTAGTTCAGACAAGTTTGGCTCCGACGAAACATTTGCATGAAGGGTGGTTATTTATTCATGTAACAAGAGTTGGCAATTAAGGATACCTCCTACCATTACTTTGACATGACTTTTCATTCCAAAACGTTTACATTAAACGTTAAGATGCTTAAAATAAATTTTTCAATCAATGGTAATTTTTGACATAATATGTAAATTGTTTATCATGTGATGACAAATCTGAACAGTACACAAGAAAATATGTATTCTTTAGTACAAAAAAACATACTGTAAATGTAGATATTTGATCGGCATTCTAATTCTAGCGCTTTTAAACATTGTGGTATTTTATTATTTCACTAATTAAAGTTACTGTTTATATATTTTATTATTTCACTAATTAAAGTTACTGTTTATATTTTTTTATTGAATATTTTATGGTTACGCCAAATCATCAATGCGCGAAACTGTTAAAGTTCTCTTACAGTGTTTAAGGGAGTTTAGTCTAAAACAAATAAAAGTAGAATGTTTAAGGCATCATTAACATGGATATCAATGTCCGGAAGTCGCTTCTCTTATTCAGATAAGTGTGAGTTGGTATTTGTTTTAAAGAATACGGGCGGCTTCTACTGTCGTTCTCTTTTTTGTTATTTTCATTTCATTCTATTTACTAGTTAAAACGAAAAACGACATTATTTCAAAATAAGTAAGATTTGAATTATTAAAATTTATTAAAACTTCTTTTCCTCCGAATTTGCTTAAACAACAATTGAAAATGCATTGGTCTTGTTTAAAGATGTTTTGAGATATAAGAAAGAATTAAACTCGATTCATTTAGAAAACGTTTTGATGATCTGACAAACGTTAGGATTTCATTCTTATTAATTTGATAAAATGTTTCCGGTGCACATGCGAGTTATGAAGTGTACCATATATATTTTTGGTTTGGTTTGGTTAAGTCTCGCTGACACAGAAACATTTGGTCTTATTTTTTAGTGGTATTGAATTCGTCACAACACTATTAGCCCTAGTATATCAATGATGTAACACTATTAGCCCTATTATAGCAATGATGTAACACTATTAGCCCTAGTATATCAATGATGTAACACTATTAGCCCTAGTATATCAATGATGTAACACTATTAGCCCTAGTATATCAATGATGTGACACTATTAGCCCTAGTATATCAATGATGTGACACTATTAGCCCTAGTATATCAATGATGTAACACTATTAGCCCTAGTATATCAATGATGTAACACTATTAGCCCTA
>JAUMHH010027148.1:0-10474 GCA_032359455.1 Chlamys rubida
AGGTGTAAGTCAATGACTGAATGAGGTCCCATTTATCATAAAATGAATTCTGAAACTAAATCTTCCTGATTTAAACTTCCTATACCCATACCTTTTTGGATTTATCTTGTTTTGAAATTTCAAGTGGGGGCCGACGCTAATGTTAAATCTCCATAGGAGTTGACCCTACCTTTGACGGCTCAGTGCCAAACAATTCACAATTCTCAGGGGTTTAGGTTTTGTGTCGGAAAAAACATCCGGGCATTTCGAAAATGAATTTTGCTTACCTGCATTTGATCCAGTAGCTGTCACTCCCGTAACCTAAGCACATTCAACGACATAGCAGCTGATCAAGCATCAGCAAGCACACGGTATGAGATTTGAAAACGAGGCCGCTTTAATCTTATAAGTAAAGCTAGCAAGAAAAATACGAAACTAACTAAAGTTATATGAACAAATTGATCCAACAGTCTCATTCAAACATATTTTATTGATCGAAAAACAATCAAAGGGATTGGGCACAAGTTCTGACAACTTACTAGGCCCGGCCTCTCCCAGCAATATAAAAGATAAAACACGTGATGACAAAAAGTTCAGCATATACACACACAATCTAAGTACATGAAAACAGCGAGAAGAAAAGGGAGGAGTGAGGGAAAAGGTGAATGAAAAGACAGGAGGGGAAATGTTCTGGTTGCAATAGTTGTCCACTAATTGGTTTCAAACATCTCCGTTGATTTTATAAATGATTGTACAGCAAGTATATAATGTCGACATAAGAGATTTTCCTCGTGCTATATATATTGAATGGCTCACTTTAGAATGGGACGTTTTCTACTTTTTTTCAAAATATGACGCATTTTCTTTATAACCCAATTCAAGCTAGATTATGAGAAATAATATTTAAGCCAAGTTTTATTTTCAATAATATTAACGACATTTATCCCCTCTTAGGACGAAAATTAAATGTGAAAATTTTATCTTGAAACACAAGTACTCGCCTCGTCTATAAATACACCTATTATATCATATGTGTGTACCTGTGCTGGAGATGGGTAAATGAGGAGCATCTCTCTTTAATATTAACAAAGATTATGCAGTAGAAACATTTAAGAGAATGTAAATGTTAATCCCACTCAAAAATAACAGTACGGCATTGGACTCACTTTTGCAGATCGTATAGATTATATACAAAAACACAACCTTTTTGAGGAGTGTATCCGTCCTCAAGTAGCAGTATCACATCACGTCTTCCATGCGTCATTAAGAACATATCGAAAATGAGTATGTAAACAATACATTACAATAATATCAAGATTTTTTAAAGGCACTGCAAGTCAGCAGACAGTCCAAGGGAGGTAACTCTTACAGTTTAGGCAAAATGTGTTGGTACAATGTCTATACAACTATATGATTGACGGACATGACTGTTAGTGTACAATGGGTTACGTGCACCTGCCACGCACCTGATAAGCCCCATCAAATACACATGTCCAAAACGATGGCGTGCTTTGTACCTTGAACTTTGAAGCTGGAAATGGTAACCATAATTCTGTCTATGCTTTCAACTAACAATCTGGACTGCTCGTGAACATTTCACCGTCAATATTCCAGGAATATGAGGAAAAAACACAGAAAAGGCTCATTAAAGTTAAAATAAAAAAATATATTAGCAAATATTATCATCGACAAAGGCGGATATCCTGAGATTTGATTTAAAAAGGGCATAATATCACAAAGATAGAGACAAGTTGATTTTAGTTATATACAGCATACCTAAATCTGATCACTTCAAAAAGACCAAAAGAAATCGATGCTGTCGCGAGGTTTATAAATACGCAAAGGTAATAAAACCAAGTCGTCCAATTAACGAGATGGCTTTTATCAAGTTGTCCAAAGAACGATATTAGGGAGAAGACAAAATACCAAGCCCATAATAGAGTCTTTGAACGAAAAGATAAATACCAAGTCTGCCAATGACTGAGATAACCGTTACCAACCATATCGTCCAAAAATCTATTTGAGACAGCTTGAAAATTAGTCGGCCACTTGGTGACATGACTGTCAAGTCGCCCAAAAAGAGTATGGTATGAATCAAACGAAAAAGAACGCTCAGACAGTAGACGAGATGACCATTACCGAGCCCAATAAAATATCACTTTTGGGACGAAACAAATACCAATATTTCTGCAATATATGACACAATCTTATTATCTCGTTCTTTTTAGGCACTTTTTTATATAAAAATATGTAATCTTTGTCACAAAATGAAAAAGTCTAAAATTCCTCAATAAAGAATTCAGAATGTGAAGGAATGAAAAAAGCACGTGTTGCAGTATTGACCGCCTAATAAGGAAAGATAAGCTGCTTCCTTTTTATGCTCCGCGAAAATTTTCGGGGAGCATAATTATAGTTGCCGCTTTGTCCGTCCGTCCTTTTCGTGTCCGGAGCATAACTTTACCCACATTTTAGCTAGGATCATGAAACTTGGTATGTATATCACTCATACTAAGATGATGTACACTGTAGTAAATTTAAGGCCCACAACAGCTTTTTACAGAGTTATTGCCCTTTGTTGCCCTTTGCTAAATGTCGTGTCTGGGGCATAGCTTTGCCCTCATTAAAGGTAGGATCATGAAACTTAGTGAGTACATCATTCATACAATGGCGATGTACACTATACCAAATTAAGGGCCCACAACCCCTTATTTACAGAGTGATTGCCCTTTGCTGAAATGTGTCGGGAGCGTAGATTTGTCAGCATTTAAGATAAGATCATGAAAGTTAGTGATTACGTCATTCATACAATGGCGATGTACACGATACCGAATTTAGGGCTCACAACCCCTTATTTACAGAGTGATTGCCCTTTGCTGAAATGTCGTGTCCGGAGCATAGCTTTGCCCGCATTGAAGGTAGGACCATGAAACTTGCTGTGCTCATCAGTCATACTAAGGTGATTTGCACTGTACCAAATGTAGGGCCCACAACCCCTTATTTACAGAGTTATTGTCCTTTGTTGCCCTTTGCTAAATGTCGTGTTCGGGGCATAGCTTTGCCCGCATTTAAGATAGGATCATGAAACTTAATATGTACATCAGTCATACTAAGACGATGTGCACTGTAGTAAATTGAAGGCCCACAACCCCTTATTTACAGAGTGATTGCCCTTTGCTGAAATGTCGTGTCCGGAGCATAGCTTTGCCTGCATTAAAGGTAGGATCATGAAACTTGGTGTGCGCATCAGTCATACTAAGGTGATGTGCACTGTACCGAATGTAGGGCCCACAACCCCTTTTTACAGAGTTATTGTCCTTTGCTGAAATGTGTCGGGAGCATAGCTTTGCCCGCATTTAAGATAGGATCATGAAATGAAATTTAAAAAAGCCTATTTTTGACTTCTGACTATCTCCCACAAAATGTACAATACCAAAATATTCATAGACACACATAACCACCAGTGCTTATAGCTGGCATATAGAAGAATACATTAATTATCAGTAGAATATACCGTCATATTTCATAGCTGAAGCATATATGCTATGTGTCAGACACATATACATGTAAGTAACGTGTTAACACATTTTTTTTCTTCTTCAAAACTCCCCATTTCAACATTTTTAACAACATGTGTCATAAATCTAACCAAATGCAAAATTCACAAAAAGGAAAATCCTCCAATAAATATTGTTTTCGGGGAGCATACATCAGTTCCACTGATATTCGTGTTTCCTGTAGGTTGTGACTGTGAAGAAATGGACGATTTCTGTAAAATTATCCATTTATGGTAAATAAGCAACGCTATCAATCATATATGGATGTACCAGATATCTTCCTAGAATCGGGTGGATATCTTACTATAATTGAGCCGATATATAGCCTTTATCTAGCAAGTAAATCAGTCGATATCGTGTATATAAATGAGTCGATATTTAGCATGTAATGAGCAGATATCTAGCATGTAAATCAGTCGATATCGTGTATATAAATGAGTCGATATTTAGCTTGTAATGAGCAGATATCTAGCATGTAAATCAGTCGATATCGTGTATATAAATCAGTCGATATTTAGCATGTAATGAGCTGATATCTAGCATGTAATTCAGTCGATATCGTGTATATAAATCAGTCGATATTTAGCATGTAATGAGCAGATATCTAGCATGTAAATCAGTCGATATCGTGTATATAAACCAGTCGATATTTAGCATGTAATGAGCAGATATCTAGCATGTAAATCGTATATAAATCAGTCGATATTTAGCATGTAATGAGCTGATATCTAGCATGTAAATCAGTCGATATCGTGTATATAAATGAGTCGATATTTAGCTTTTTTTTTAAATGAGCAGATATATAATATATAAAAACATTTAGCATGTAAATAAGCAAATATCTAGAATGATATTTAAAGCATATACATGTGTGTGCAAATATGATACTATCAATACCAATTAATGCATGCAATATGTATATATATATGTATGTATCAATCATATAGGAATAGTGAGCCAATAAGTAGAGTAGGAACTTCACAGTGTAGTAGTCTATATCCCGAGGGATATTCTGATCAACACAAAAGCAAAGACAACTGTAGAATGTTGTAACGAGACACCCGGAATGCAAGCATGCATGTCAGTCTTTTTAAGTAATTATATCACGAATGACCATATATGCTTTCAATGTTTTTATACACCCAGGTGTTGAAGTGACTTTCAGCAGAACAAAATGTGGTGCATTATATATACATTAAGATGTAGAGTAGGCATCCTAAGTAATATGAGTGAATTAATCTCTGGTGGCTGGTAAATATTTCGCCACATGTTTGTGTGTTACTAAGGTATGTCAGAGATAAGATAGCCCCTGTGCGGTATAACAGGGCCAATGGAAATCTGGCTGGTCCTATGACCCCCTCTCCCTCTAGGTTCCCCTCGTCAATTCGTGTATGTGTATAAAACCTACATCTGCAATTAGTATTTAATCAGTTTATCCATATCAGAGCCGATGTAGACCAATAACAAACGTAGTCAATAACATCACTATACTCTGTAGCAGACAGCGCATCTTATTCTTAATTATTCAAGTTCTGGAAACAGTCCACAAAAATTGCATGTCTCCCTTTGTTCAAAAGACACTTTACTCTTTCAACCCATATGCCGTGTTCAAAGCTTATCGTTATCTTAAAAGTACATTACAATACTCTACATAAAATAACATCTGGAAAGTGTCTGTGGAATATGATCTATTATAGTGGGCTGCAATCTGCCCCCTGCCACGATCTCAGCTTCGTATACCATATCATCTATAAGAAATTATATAATTTTTAGAAGTCAAATTATTGATATCTTTTCCAAAATTAATATTCAGATATGTCCTGATAATTTCCTCTTACATAAGAAAAATTCCATATTGACTACTACGTTATTACAATGTCTATTTCTACAAATGTTTGTATTTCGTTTCGCCTGTTTTTAGTTTTCATTTCGAAATATTGGTTTACCGGATATAGACGGTGCATAAATATTAATTAGAGAAGAGGGTTGCTGATGAGAGGAGGCCGAAAACTTGACCGAGCTTTGCAAATTAGTGCGTCATGTGATGTTTGGTGGCGACATGTACATTTGACCAAAGTTTCGATTAACACTATGTGCCTCGCATGAGGCCTACAAAGGGCGGTATCATGCTGGTTTGAGTATAATGGTATCTTCGGTCCGCGAGCAGGGTGCAGCTCGACTCAGCTGTGCATCTAAACCATGACCATCCGATCTAGGATGTGTCCTGAGATACGGTTTGGGGACGATTCTGTCACTGCTGTGTTAATAAGTGCAATATTACTTCTGTAAATAAGCGTGTCTGTATTCGTCATCGTCACCATGTTTCGAAGTAAATCCAAGAAACGGTCTCAGTCTCAGACCTCCTCAGCTGAAAATAGTCCTGAGGACAGACCAAATGACCAGAATAGTTTAGAGAAGAAAAACAACAAGAGTCCAAGCCATGGATCGGGTTCCAAGTTGTTCAGTGGCTCCCTGCCAAAGAATCTCTTCTCGAGGTCCAGGAGGAGTTCTGGTGGATCAAAAGATGACAAAAAGTCAAAAGGAAACCAAAGTGTTCAGTCTAATAGTGCAATCAATCTTCCAAATGAGACAATGCAGTCCTTCACAGCCGGATACCCTAGTATGAATCATGGGTCAAGCTACAGTATGATAGATGGTATAGGCAGTGCAAACACAATGCCATCACCTAACTCATCCAAAAGTCCCTACAATAGTCCTACAAACAGTAATACAAATAGTCTCAATGTCCGAGCTTTGAAGGATCGGTACGAAAGAGATCACCAGCATGGATTATTCATGGGTGAACGGTCATTGGAGCGGAATTTAGATAGGTTACAGCTCTCTGCACGAGGAGATATTGGTATCAGTCCGGCAGGTAGTCCGAGATCTTCGTTAGGTTTTTCTACCAATAACAAATGTGATAGATCAGTACAGGATAGAGAATACCCACATATGGGTGCACGATCGCTGGAACGTTCAGAACAACCTTTTGTAAGATCAAGGTCTTCAGAAAGACCGGACTATACAACCCAACTGTTCAATTCTCAGGAAATGAAACATTATCGTGACCAAGATATGAGAAGTTTTAGGGATACTTTGATATTGGACTTTCAAGCCCAAATAGCTGATTTGAACAAAGAATGTGCCAAATTACAACAAGAGTTAGATTCTACAAAGGATAAATTAAGTTCAAGTATGAATAGTATTAAAACATTTTGGAGTCCTGAATTGAAGAAGGAGCGAGCTTTACGGAAAGAAGAAAGTGCCAAATATTGCTTGTTGAATGAACAACTGAAGGTAGCACAAGCAGAATTCAAGGTGACTAACTTTGTGTTCTTTTATTCTTTCAACTTTTTAAGGAAAAATAAAAAATAAAAAAGTTGTGCTTCCACTTTACCTACTATAAATTTCTAGACGCTGCCACTGTATATTAAACATAGCCAGTAAAAAACTGTATTGTTTTTCAATATAAACACTCAAGTCATTTTCATTTTTCTCCAGTTTTTTTTTTTATTTTAAAGATGTATTTGTAAAAAATGTGCATTGATTAGGTTATCTAACAAAAGTGTCAGCTTAAGGAAATTTCCCTTGAGCTTCTGGCTGGAGAGCCAATGGTCGCTGGTTCAAACCCCAGCAATTACACTATCTTTATCACTATTCCTCGTCCTACTACATATTTATCCTTGTTTTGTGATGATTTTTTTTTTACAGAAACAGGCATCAACCATCAAGGACATGGAGTCAAAGCTGTTTGGGTGTGAAGATGTTGATGTCAGTCGTCAAATATCACAACAGGAAATTGAAATTCTACAACGGGAAAAGGACAAACAATCCAAAGAAATAGTGATCCTTAAAAAGACAGTGGAAGAAATGGAGATACGAATAGAAACACAGAAGCAGACATTATCAGCGAGGGATGAGAGTATAAAAAAATTGTTAGAAATGTTACAAAGTAAAGGATTGTCTAGTTCTGCTCAAAAGATAGAAGCAGAGCGACAAGAAATGGAAAAATTACAAACAAAAGTCATCGAAGGTGAAAGGAAGGTTCGACAACTACAAAATTCACTTGGTCATAGAGAAAAAGATCTTACAGAAACAAAGGAGGTAAAAATCATAAATATTCGAAATGCAGCTAGGTATTTAGAATGTTACATGATGTGTTGCTTGTATACATGTACATATAACCTTAACTTTACATATGACAGTGTTGGCATCCTTGATTTATGGCTTGATTTGTATGAAACAAATGGTTAAATACGGTAAACCTCCGGTCAGTTCGAACAAAATTAAATAAATATTGTCAATCATGTTCGAATTACACGAATTCCGCCTATACGAACTGACTGGAGGTTTACCGTATACACTATTGAATGTAAATACAGTATCTATTGAAGTAATTAAACTATTTGGAATATGATTTGAATTATGAAATAATTGCAGAACCCTTTTTGCACTCTTTTGAACTGGAGTTCATTCGTGTAAATGAAATCTTTCCTTGACAGTTGGTTTTCAGCTTTTGATGCCTGCATGTGGTAACGTTTTATATTAGGTCAGTTATGGACTTAGTACTGCAGCAGTACTGAACATGCTAATGCTCCACCATGAGGACAGTATTTTGCATGACTTTTTGCAACCTTGACATGTACACTTGACCTTGGATCTCTGTGCCACTGCATTAGTTATTAAGTTTGCCCTAAAGATCCATTTAATGTTTCTAGTAATTATAAAACTTTTCAAACTAATGCTGTTTCTATTGTTTTCAGGAGAACAACCGTCTAAGTGATGAGTTGGAACAGATTAAGGTTCAGTTGAAACAGCAGCCTGCCAGCACACACACTATGCAAGCCATGCTGGAGGCCAAGGTAAAGTTCTGTACTAAAAAGGCCTGCGTGACCCTCAGGTAATGTTTAGTATACAAAGGCCTGCTAGACCCTCGGGTAATGTTTAGTATACAAAGGCCTGCTAGACCCTCAGGTAATGTTTAGTATACAAAGGCCTGCTAGACCCTCAGGTAATGTTTAGTATACAAATGCCTGTTGGAGGCCAGTGGGAAGTTCTGTACTAAAAAGGCCTGCTAGACCCTCGGGTAATGTTTAGAATACAAATGCCTGTTGGAGGCCAGTGGGAAGTTCTGTACTAAAAAGGCCTGCTAGACCCTCGGGTAATGTTAAGTATACAAATGCCTGTTGGAGGCCAAGGTAAAGTTCTGTACTGAAAAGGCCTGCTAGACCCTCGGTTAATGTTTAGTATACAAATGCCTGTTGGAGGCCAAGGTAAAGTTCTGTACTAAAAAGGCCTGCTAGACCCTAAGTATACAAATGCCTGTTGGAGGCCAGTGGGAAGTTCAGTACTCAGAACCCTGTTAATTGGAGGCCAGTGGGAAGTTCAGTACTCAGAACTCTGCTGGAGCTGGCCAAAGTAATGTGTACTGTACATACTCAAATGACTCTTGAAGATAAAGGTAACCTTCAATACATCAGCCATGCAGGAGGCCAATGTATACCCTTCAGCAGGATTGCACAATTCTTCTAGCTCAATTTTATGAACAGGCTATAGCTATAATGAAAATGAAATGCTGGTACATTTTTTTTCAAAATCTGCCTGTGGGCTTGTACTTTAAATACATGTAGGAAATTGTACTCCAAGGTATATGTTGGAGGCCTAGGTAATCTTCATTATTTAAAGGCCTGCTGGAGGTCTAGGTAATCTTCAGTACTATAGACCTGCTGGGGGCCAGGTAATAGTGTTGTTCAAATATCTGCTACAGACCAAGGTTACTCTATAGTACTGAAATGTGTGTTATTGTTGTTATGACAGGATGGTAGGATTTTAGCACTGGAGAGGGAGGTGCAGAGTCTGGAGGACAAACTAATGCGGCTCCAGGAGGAGGGAACAGGGACAACAGAGAGCCAGAAGAAGGACGGTAGTCTGAAAGATTCACTGTCCAGCAAGGAAAAGTCACTGAGAAATGAGGTGACTCATTAGTAGTGTGCTAAGTTGAAGATGTGTAGCTGTATAGGTGATCAACCAGTTTTAATTAGAGGGCAACATTTGAATTTATTTTTTAAAAAAAAACGTAAAGACTTTGGATAAAGAAATATGTAATTAATTAATTGGTTATTCATGATAAAATGTTTTTATTGCTATCATACTCTTAAACTTGCTTTCCTGTTATAAGTCATATTTGTATAATTTAAGTACAGAAAAATTCTGCTTCTGTCACTATTCTCTATGAAATAGTGAAGGATGTTTGGCAAAATGACAAAACTGACCATCCTGAAGCATTTTTTACTAGAGTAGTATGTTTAAAACATCACAAATATTCAAAAAAAAAACAATTAGATATAGCAAGAAAGCGTTCATGTTGACATACTCATAGAAAAATTAGTTTGGGTAAGGGAAAGGAGGTGGGAAAGCGTATAAGGAAATTTTTATCATGGTTTGATTTTATTCTTTTGATGGAAAATGATGATCAGTATACTTTATATATAGTTATTCCAATGTGAAGGGCAAAATTTACATTCTCCTTATACGAGTGTTTTACCAGTGAAGGACAAATAGTTGTCTGCGAAAGAAAATTCTTTCTTTTTTTGGTATACAGTTATGTCATTATTTTGTCTGACAAAGGAAACGTGGTTTACTGTTGTAGCTTGAACACCTAAAGAAAGACCTGGCAAACAAGGACACAGAAATATTGGGACTAAAATTAAAAGTGGAGGCATCTAAGAGTCAGAACACGGAGCAGATCCAGTATGTGGATCTACTCAAGGATCAGATTAGTGCCAAGGAAAAACACGTCAGCATGCTGCAGACAGATGTACGTTCATAGATTTTTAACAATCTAGGTTTTAGGGGAAATTACCCTTTTTCAGATTTGGGGAAAATTAAAATTTTGATACAAGGCTCTAGCGTCATGAAGGTAAAAGATAAATGTTTTGTCC
>JAUMHH010027159.1:0-10473 GCA_032359455.1 Chlamys rubida
TACGTCGTTTTCTCAAAAATTGATGACGTTACTCTCACAAACCAATGACGTAACAATCAATACATGCTCACAAGAGAAGATAACTCTGCAATACGCAAAGACGGAATATAGGGCTTACTGAATAATTTATTTGACCTTAAAAAGTAGGTCAAGGTTGTTTTAATGATAAAATAATGAAACTTTATAGCACTTCATCCCAGAAAGGTTGTTTGTAATGATCCAATATATATAATATATTCAACAGAACTTGTTTATCTAAATACATGTATAATACCACCCCATGTCATGTGTCAGGTGATCATCATGAGCTACCATACAACAAAGTGTCTTTAATCTTGAACGAGAGATATACATGTATGTATTATACAAATGTACCTGCATGGCCTATGGTGGCTAAACTTAACCAATTGCAAGGCCAATTTAATTTCATTTGTACAATAGCCTGAATTTCTCCTGACTTAACACTAGACTTGACACATTTTGACAGGTAAATGTCCTAATTAAGTTACCATATATTTGTCAAAAAGTGTCAAGTCTGCGAGACATCCCTATAGCCTGAGTTTCCTCTAGCCTTAACACCAGACTTAGACATTTTGACATGTATATATGTTTGGTGTGGGGCCAGAGCGCACTGCTATATGAAACGTGGAATTCTCTTAAACCGTTGTCTGGTATATCTGAGAGTTATGAGATGCTGACAACAAAAATCTACTATGACACAACACATACATGTACCCCACATCTATCGATAAATGGATAATTTATTGATCCAAATCAGCTCTTTTTATCACCAACAGCTGCTAAATTCTGTCAGTAGAGTCCTCAATTTTCAATAGTTCAAAATTTCCCACCTGAGCGAACGCCATTTTTGTAGGTCATGACATGGGGCGACTAATCAACAAACCGTACTGATCAGGACCGAAAACGGAATATATAATTCTTGTTTAGAATATTTCCAGCCCGCATCTTTTTGTTGATTAGTCACTGATCCGCGATACCAAACGGTGTCGGAGAATTCCATGTTTTCATATATAGCAGTGTCAAAATGTCTGGTGTTAGGGCCAGATGAAACACGGGCTAACATCCCTACAGGTCAGGGATTGAGAAAAGAACACGTCTACCGTTACGTATACCCGCAGCAGGATCATAAAAGGCAACTAATGTGGAAATCATCCATGTTGATTTTGTGTTTGTGCTCTATAATCTTAAAGACTTTATTTTGGGACACAAAACTTAAGCTACCGAAATAAATCTGTTGCACCCATTGCAAAGTTTGGAATCTTTATATTTCTCTCTACTTTCAGTACCTTAATTGCTTCCTTGTGCCTTGCTTATCAATACCTCACTTTTGGCGTTAATGTTGAACGTTCGCCAATGCAAGGTGAACAAGGCAATGGTTCTCCCCATGCCAGGACATACCAAAGTCTTTAAAACAGTATTATTGCCTGCTAATTATAAACATTCAGCATTTAGGGTAATGCCAACAATTATTTAGTTCACCCAGCCATTGTCAGTATAATGTGACCAAACAGAATAATATGCTGGGTGTCTTAAGCTTCGGCATAGTTTTTCAATGAGAAAGCAATATAAAGAGCACTATCGTAAGAAGGCAATTACACCAACATACCCTGCCTCAAGCACACATACACACATCAATGCAAACATAACACTTATATATATATGGAAAAAATGTCCTTAAATGAACTGGACTGGGTTGATCGTCAGCGACCGGTAGCTCAATTGGTAGGTCGCGATCGTCCGTCTCGAGTACGGAGGGTCCCGGGTTTTAACCCGGTCTGGCCGTGCATTTTCCCCATCTCCTGTTATACAGTGGTGCCTATGTATATATACAGTGACCATCAAGCATTAAAATAGGTGAAAGGTTGGCAAGAGGATAATGTAACATTGGTTGGAAATAGGTGTGTTTTCGGGGGTGAAGACTAAGAAAAGGGAGAAATGCAGCGGAACTGTACTGGGTAGATCGTCGGTGACCAGCTGGTACATGTACGTGTAGCTCAATTGTATTTTTTTGGTAGAGCGTCCGTATAGAGTTTGGAGGGTCCCGGGTTCGAAACCCGGTCTGGACGTGCATTTTTCCATCTCCTGTTACAGATACAAGAATATGTATTTTACTTTGGTTACATAAAAAACAGCCTATACTAGCTTCAGGAGCTATTATATGTTAATAGGACATTTATGTTTAAACAGCAATAAAACTAAGTCATTGGTCGGATGTTTGGGATGTCAGAGCCAGAGGAAACTAGGATTTATGCATCTCCATCAGCGATCTAAACACTACAACACAGAAGCATGTGACAGAACCATATACTTGTATGACTTTAAAGTATGACACTGTAGTAATTTACCCTCATGATGCTCCTCAACAATGTAGACTGGCAACCTTCCTGGTTTTAATGGCTTCTTTCCTTGGTTAGAGAAATGAAATAATGGTCCCAGGCCTCCCTTCTGATATTTCTGGTATGATGCCGGAAAGGCGCCGACACTTTTTGGTACAAGGTTAAAGCTGGTTGCGCTTGCCTTATTGTAACGTAACAGACTGATGTAAATTCCCACAATCACACAAACTAACACTACACCGATTATGTTGCTTATCATGTGACGTTTCCAAAACATTCGCATGCTTGCATATTTCATAGTGTTCTTTCTAATATATCTAATATAAACAGTGTTTAAATCGCCATGCAACTGTGCTCACAATGTAATAAGCTACTTTAGTTAACGCATTTTGGATTCAACCTTAAATGTCTGACTCTGATGTCACCAAAATCTGAAAAGCAACCAAGCCCCTTATATCCCAAAGAATTTAAGACTTTAAAATATTATACTTGTCAAAATGAATTTCTTTATCTTTTCAAATTTCATTATTTATTTCAATTTTATGATTATATCGACAGTTATTTGATAAAATTGTGTCATTACCGAGTCATAAGAGAAAGTGAAAGTAAGAGTATTTTTAATGACGCTAGCGACATTTAAAGAAATCAATCATGGCTGAAAGAGGTGGTGGTAGCGGTGTTGGTGATGGCGGAGATGCAAGTAAATTAAATGATGGTACATGTAAGAAAATATAACGATGTTATCATATTGTGACAGATTGCATGTGTATGTACGTTCAGTGTTACTATTATGATATTAATTAAATTGTTGTTACCTACATACGAACAATGTCCCTCTGCTGAACAAAACTACTGGTTCCTTATCATAATACATCAGATTAATTTTCTGTCCTCTATCTAGCTATCAATCTCTATTTTTTCTTTTCAACCTTCTCTCTCTACTCTCCCTCCCCCACAATTGATCAGTTTGCTGTCTGCTTGTGTAGTTTTAAAGGAGACAGATTTACATAAGTTTATAAACTTTTTTCTGAATCCTTGCTGTACCAATTGTATGTTATGAATTGTTCTTTTGTGAAATAAATAAAGTTTAAATCAAATTGTTGTGATCAGTGACATGCCCGAACCACAGCCACAGGGACCTGAGAAATTGTTACACCTAAAATTCTCAGGTCCCTGTTGGCCGAACCTGAAGGGTAACGGGTTGTTTCGCCCCAAAACCCGTTCACGCTAAGGGTTGTTTCGCCCTAAAACCCATTCGCCCTTAATAATTTGTTTTTAATTTATACGCTAATATAATAATTAATATTTAAATGTATCAACTAAACTTATTGATGACTTTCTCCATTGGTGTGAGCACGGAATTAGATATCTAAGTCCGTGTGGTGTGAGGTATATTTCATGTAGAGTATGTGAGAGCGGAGTCAGCTTTTCATAGCTACCATTTGTCACACTCGCTTAAAAACAACACAAACATTTTTTTTTATGAAATTGATTTTAATGATATGGAAGACTTAGAAGACTTAATTTGTGACTTAAAACTACTAAAATTGAAAGAAAACACCAAACAATGTTTCGCCCTAATATTTTTGTTTTTAGGGCGAAACAACCTAGAGCGAAACAACCTAGGACGAATAGGATTTCGGGCCAAACAACCCGGAATCAACCTGAACATTTATATGTTTTGGTGATGGGGAGGTATATCGTCTTCTAGGTCTACATCTGCCACCCTTTTCTAAAAAAAAGTGGTAAATTTAAATGTATCTGATGATGTGTTTAAGCTAATTTAAGTATTAGCACAGCTTGCAACAAATACAAACAGCAACATGACCATCTGGCTACCAATAGGGGAAAGTGTTGCAGTTTCACTTTTTATATATTTACGTAGTAGACTGTAGCGCAAGTTTCCTCTGGCTCTGACATCGATATCAGACTTAGACATTTTGACAGACAGATGTCTGGAACCAGACTCTGGCTACCTTTTTAGCAGCTAACATTATTTCTAAACAAAATTGACTTTTCATGATTTTCTTTTTATGAAACAGTGCATATATATATGTATCTCAACTTGTATTAGACTTTAACATTTCTGCATTGGTTGCAGAAAATTTATATATAAACCTTAACTCTAACATTTCCTTCAATATTTACACAGTTTCAGGCAAAAATTCTCCCAAAAGTGAGTGACAACGTTAACGGTCTTCTCCTCTCCGGTAAAACTGAATCTTTTCATCAGTGTTAAATGCTGACCAATGAAGTTTGTTCCTTCATAATGGGCAAATTTAGTAGTAAAACTAACAAAGTATCATTGTTTTATATGCAATAACTAATTAAGAAGGTGTTAACTTGATTTTAGATAAGTCTTTAGTGTCCGAAATTGTAACACCAATTGCCGAAATTACAAGACATAGCAAAAATTGTAGAACCTGAAAAGAAAAAAAAAAATCATTTTAGCCTGATTCACTATATAACATGTGCACACTAAGGAAGAAAAAAATAGGTAGAATTGAAGAAGAGTGATGTCCCTTTCATTTTAGGTTTGAACGATATACAGTATTTGTGTCACCTGTTTGTATACAGTATAGATCATTTTACAGAAAAGGTGGCGGAAATATCAACATCTACCCCTATCAACAGTCCAATTGAGAGATACCAGTAAATTAACTCCTGTCTACACTTTGTACATAAGTACTCCTCCTTCTGCTACAGACACCTACAAAAACAATACACAATCCTTTTTTGTTAAAATCATCATCATTGACAAAGACAGACAAATCACCTTTGGCCTTCTGGTCAGTTTATAAGATCAACCAACTAGATTTACAGTAGCCCAAGTTTCTCTGGTGTCTGCAGGGGCATGCATGCAGACACATTCAGGCTTGATTTACATGTGTTCTCCTCTTACATACCAAACAAATTTAACAGGACTGTGAAAGATCAATAGATATTTCTTGTTTAACTACTTCTACCGATACGAATCATCTCAAAATATGCAATGTTTGTTTCCAAGTTGCAGTTTATAATAGAAGCATATTCAATAGAATCTCAAAAGTGACATACAGATTTGAAAAACCCAATCAACTCAGAACTGTTACTTTATGTTATCGAGTATATACATAATGTACCAACATATTCAATACTAAATTACCTATTTTAGCTAACAGTAGTGACCAGGGACCAGTGGTAGAGACAGCTACAGAGGCAAAGGAACCTCCCCCTCCAGATGTTGTTCACCTTTGTAGGGAGACGTTCCAGAAAACAGCAGAATACTTGCGTGGAGAAATGGAAGGTAAAAATGTTCACAGTCATTTCATTTATGAAGAATAGATGAGACCATAGTCATTCTGTAGAAATATGTATAGTGTTATATTAATATTTTATTACATTCTCTCTTTTCAAAATACTAGTTTCCCTGTACCTACAGGTAGTTTGAGTTAATTGTAGAAAACTTTGCATCTTTCATCATTGATTCATACTGGAAGCCTAAACTCATCTAGAAGCTCCTCTATCTATTTCTCCGAGAAGTCGATAGAGGAGCTTCTAGATGAGGTTATGTGTGAACAGATTTGCTTTATTTATTTTAAAAAAAAGTCCTAAATCATACCATTGTAGTTTCAGCATTTCTGTTATATATAGAAATGGTCTGTGTTTTATTATTTGTGATCAAAAGCTGGCAATAAAACATTTGTCATATAGGAATATATTGGGTAAGACATGTTTTTGGAATATTTGGAATTCCTTCACAGGGCAAAATATGTATATATTGCTTCAATTTAGAAGGCCATAAGAACTGTAAAACTTCAAAAAATTTAAATAGAGTATTTAACTTCTACTACACTACAAACTACACTACAAAGTGGGTTAAAAGCCCTTTTACATGTGCAAATAGATCTGGAAAACCAGTTTCTCTGTGTTATTGTTTTCAGGAACAATTGAAGATTACAAATTGCTGGAGAACATGAACAAAATTACAATTGCCAAGTATTCAGAAATGAAGCAGTTAGCACAAGACATAAGTACATCACTTCAAGACCTGAATGACAAATGTAAGTATTTGATAGACGCTCCTAATGAACACTGTATGGATAACTTAAAAGAAAAGAAAAATCTACTATTTTGTTGTACCAATTTACCTGCAATAAGCTTAGTACTTAAGGGTATATATGCTATCTCACTGTGTCACCTACATGTACCTCCATTCCAAAAGAATTCCACAATGAACTGTAAAACAGATTCAATTTCTTAGCCTTGAATTTAATCTAGACTTAGTATATTAACTGGAGACATATCATAACAGGACAGCAGAATGTATGATATCATTCAAGGAAGTCTGGATTATTTGACAGTACTAAGAGATGGAGAAAACACAAATTTACATATCTACATATATTTATCTTGTGACACCTCTAGGGCCTTACGAGTGTCCTGATATGTCTTGACAGATCACCACTGACCTAGCTTGTGGTGGGGACTGGCTTGGTCTTGGTAAATCCAACAGAACAAAATACATGTATTTAAAAGCTTGAAAACAAATATCACATTGTTTTCTTCGTTTTTGACAAAGCAAACAATAGTGTGTGTGAATTTTTTGTATCATCCCTTTCAACCAAACATAAATGAACATTTTAAAAGGTGTGCCAGTCAGCATATATACTTAGTTCTCTTCAGAATTATTACACCTAACCTACTTGTGAAAAAGTCAACAATGCTTGTGATTGAAAGAATTATGTGATGATATAATTCTTCTCATCAAATTAATGTCAATCAGTTAACAAAAATCAGTAAATTAAACTTAATTTTATCAATGAAATGTTGTCAATGACTTGCTTAACTATAAAAGTTGCCTGCTTTAAACTGTAAAAGATATAGTTATCAATGATTGGTTTGTGATCGTTCATTGATTTGATCATGGCTTACCCATATCATTGTATTAAAATCTATTTTGTCCTTTCTTTTACAGATAAAACCCTCCAGCCTTATTTAGAGCAAATTGATCATATTGAAGAAAATGTTAGTAATTTGGAGCAAGCAGCATACAAACTTGATGTATACTCAAAGAGATTAGGTATGTGTGCATCCTATACGATAACATTATTCAATTCATTTCACAGCATTGTGTCTCCAATGAGGTTAAAAAGGGTTAAAATATCAGTCACTTATTTCGTTTGTATAACTCTGAACGTTTTCTCCAGAATGGTAATTTACTAAAAATAGATTCTGTAAAGGTTCATATATTACAACCAGTGAAATGTTGATACATGAATATGAATATCTCACTGGCTGTGCTTTATGAACATTTACACATTCAATTGTTCATTTGTCCGTTTCTGCAATGTCAAGGCCACAGCAAGAGTTTAATACTTCAAATCGCAGCTGTTTTCCTGAGCATCAATGCTACACGGCTGAACGATATTTAATGAAACTTCATTGTTACATTGAAGAAAAGTGCAAAATGTTCTCAGTGGAAATTTTGTGTTTAATGAATCAGTGCCACAACAAGCATGTGCTGATATATTGTCATGCCAAACAGAATATATATTTCATCAGCATACATGAATATAGCAAAATGTGAAAAATTTCAGACCACATTGTGTAATTTGTTTGAAGCCTCAAAATGCAAACATTTTCAAACATTCCATTTAATATTTGTTTCAACAGAACGTTGGGTGTTGTAAAATTTTCAACAAAACATTGTGTTGCTAACCACACACAGATCCATACTCTCAGGGTCAAGGTAAAGATCAGGTCACTGCATTGCTGGACCAGTCCATATCTATACTGTTGATCATTAATTTTAGATGGAACTTAATTAATATGAATTTTATGACGACAATATTATGTACCATACACTACTGTTTATCATATGTAGGTCTGTACTATATAAAGGTCTAAATCACAAGGGGTCAAATTTATAAAAAAAAAAATGCAGTGATTTTCTACACTTTCAACTTTAAGATTGTTGAACGCTTTGTACCAAAACCACACCCTAATCTAGATCTGTATGACAAGATTATCTGAAACTCATTGATAAATTGTGCCATTTATATTGTTACTCTCGAGGTGAAATTCTCATTAAATATTTCTAGATCTGGAAGACAGGCAGACTTTTTTATTTACAAGTAGAAGTATTTGTGGATGAAAATCTTTTTATATATTTTCATCTCTTAAAATGTTTCAGAAGCCAAATTCCGGGCCTTGGAGAAAAGATGATTGGGAACCACACATTTATATGCAGTTATCATTTTTAGGACCACTCGGCAGATCATTTGGAGGAGCGTTGTAATGGAATTCAATGTAAAATGAATTGCTAATAGTTTTAATGTTTGTGGACCCAGAAAAAAAAAGTTTGTGATACAGTCCGATTAAGTATCATGTCCTATCAGATTTGTTATGGACATCAGGTACAAAAAAACAACAAAAACACAAACTCAAATTTTTATCATGAATACAAAATTGGAGGTCTCTGATAAGAAGTGACCAAATAAATCCCATACTCTACAAGCACAGTAATGCTTGCACACTAAGTCTCTGAAAAATGGTGCTATATTCGTTTTAAAAACTGACAGCCATACTGAGAGTTGAGTGAAGTGATATTCTAATGTTTTATGATACATGTGTATATTTCAAATGTGCATGTCTTTTGTATAATGTCCTGGTCCTACTCATCGTCCATAGTGATTTATATATTATACGTGTATGAATGGTTTACAATATGTGAGAAAGGTTTTCCTGATTTAATGAACAAAATGGCATCAAATTAGACAACATTATTAAAAAAGATGTCATTCAGGCATATGTCCATTTCTATTTATGTTGGACTCGGTGAACCTACCAAATGTAATCTGCTAAAAAAAACTAACTCTAATAATTTTGATCACTTTGATGACTGATTCTAAGTTCTACACTAGGGGGAGATAAGCTAGTAGTAAACTGCAGTTGAGAAATTTTTCATAAAAACTATAGGTTAACCTTAGCACTGTTGGAAAATCAACAACAGAAATTATGTTATGTCAGCAGTAGAAAATAATTTGTGAGTTAATTATTTGTAATTGAAATAAGTGTTGCTTTGGTTCATGGGGTGATTCATTTTGTTCGTCTTAAGACAATTTTGATATGGACAGCTTAGCTTTACTTTGAGTTAACCATGAAATACTGGAGTTGGTAAGTGATAAGTTTGTACCTCCAAATGTTTTGTCAGCCCCCCTTACTTTTGGTTTTCAATTACACATGGCTTACATTGTAATTATCAACCATGTCTCTATGTTTCGATCTAGTACCACTAGATCGAAACTACTTTTTGCGAGCCTTTAGATATCTTTCAGAGTTAAAATGGAAAGAAACTTATGTCTAACATGTGGTCATACTTTATTTACTGGTATCATCGAAAGAGCCATTCACAGCAAAACAATTCCTAATGGAGACACTCGAAAATTCCCCAACTGGTTTCAAAAAACCCATTACCAAAGGTACCTTGAATAACCAAAAACAGAAAGCCATTGGACTTGTATGACTAAACTTGGACAAAAGTATTGGCTTTGGAAAACTCAAAAGCTGCTATTAATCACCCTATGGACTTTACCATAGCAAAATCCAATCCTTTAATGTGCCAACCTTGCTTTACATTCCAATATGACATTTGACACAAGAAATCAGAATTCTTGTAAAATATTATTTGTTTTGTTGGTTGTTTTCATTTTAAAATATTACAGGAAAATAGATGTGGTTATTGTCTTAAAATAAAGTTTATTGGGCCAAGATGAAAAGACATTCTTTTTTAGTGTTTACTCAATATCAGTAAACTTTTGAAAAACCCTACCTACTTTCTTGACATAGTTACAGTGTGTAATACATGTACTGTACTTCAGAAGGAATGAGTGTGTTATGTTAAAAGTGTCCATACATTATAACAATATGGTAGACTTTGTTAAAAGTGTCCATACATTATAACAATATGGTAGACTTTGTTAAAAGTGTCCATACATTATAACAATATGGTAGACTTTGTTAAAAGTGTCCATACATTATAACAATATGGTAGACTTTGTTAAAAGTGTCCATACATTATAACAATATGGTAGACTTTGTTAAAAGTGTCCATACATTATAACAATATGGTAGA
>JAUMHH010027170.1:0-10473 GCA_032359455.1 Chlamys rubida
CAGGTAAATAATGTATGTTTTATAGTGGTAATAGGTTGTGACAGATTGTCTATAGACAGGTAAATAATGTATGTAAAATCTATATCAGGCCACAACAATTTGATTTGTGGTTGACACGACTTGCTCTTGACATTCTTTTTATGTTTAATTTGTATCAAAATTAGAGTTTCAGACACTCTAAAAACATCAGATAAGATTGATAAACAAAAGAATTTCAAAGAATTCATTACTTTTCTGCTTGTTTAGTTAATGTTTCAAAGATATATCTATTTTTAAAAATCCATGATTTGGCATACATGTGCGTATACGTAGTGGGAATCAGAGAGCAGACAATACATTTGATGTTTATCAATATCAGGAATGGGTTTTGCCCAGAAATGTTCAATAAAATCTTGATGTCTCAGAGTTCACAGAAACAGTTCTCATCAATACACTGATTAAAGATCTGGCTGTACATTGTATCCATTACAATTCTAATTAATTGTTTGGCTGCTTTTGTAATTACCCTGATTGGTTCTTTGTCAGGTGATTATCAGACGGAGCGGTGTTGGTTTTCTTTTTGTCATGTCTTTTCATGCATCTTTGGATTTATTTCCTCTTAAAAGATTGATGTGTTTAATTTCTCAAAAACTTTTCAAATGAAATATTAAGAAAAAAATGCATACAAAATAGTTAATAAGAAGTAATGAAAAAAATAATGAAAAAAGCAGTTGGAAAAAATATATTTTCATCTATTTTTTTTATTATTTTTTTCAAATTCTTCAAAAGAACCATAGTGTGTCAGGTCAATAATGTGTTTGGAATGTAGCTTGTTGGTTGAAAGTTGATCAAATTTGGTCAAATACATTACCTTGATCTGCATTGAAGGTCATAGGGAGTCAAATGTTTTAAAGTCTGCTAATAACTTCTTATGTACTGCCATGGTTAGGATATTTGACCTAAAGCTTAAGCTTATTGAGGTGAAATTAGCAATAGAATAAATAAAATCCGTTATAATTGCCATGCCTCCCGATTGGCTGATATACAAATACAATCAAACATGTCAATCATTACCACATGAAATGTACCTTTTGTAAACACAGATGAGTTGAACAGGCCCCCTGAAACTCTTTTTTGAAATTGATGACAATCTTATAGTGTTAAACCAGTCCTTTGGATTCATTACCTCGGGTGGCCTATACGGTTGCAGTCTGACATTCCTTATGGTATATTCTTGGCTATTCTTTTATTTCTGAACAGCTTGATATTATATGAAAGTTCATAATTGTCCAAAAGGTGAAGGCCAAAGTAAATTGTCAAAGTTCATATCATTGTAATGACTGTCCGCACCAAAACTACTGAAAAGGTAAACAAGATTTTACAAAAACAAATTTATATTCTGAATAACTGGATATTTTTTGACAAAACTATTAATACATGTATGCGTTTTTTCTATATTTGCAGCACAAGCATAATATCATTCACAGAGATCTGAAGGCTGAGAATATATTCTACAATGGACCAAAGAGTGTGAAAATTGGTGATTTTGGATTCAGTACGATAAGCAAAATAGATCAGACACTTAATACGTTTTGTGGGTCACCACCTTACGCAGCTCCCGAACTCTTCAAGGATGAGAGTTACTGCGGTGTCTATGTAGATGTCTGGGCTTTGGGAATCATGCTGTACTTTATGGTAACAGGAGTCATGCCATTTAGGGCCGACACAGTAGCCAAATTAAAAAAGTGTATCTTGGAGGGAAATTATATCATCCCATCATACATATCGGACAGTGGGCAATTTCTCATTAGAAGCATCATGAAGCCAGTTCCGCATGACCGATTTTCTATACGAGAAATCCGTAATAGTGATTGGTTGGATGGTCAAGACTTTCCGGAAGCACTACAACCATATAATCTGATGCCAGGAGCTGATACATCTACACTTTCTCCAGATGAAAAGGAGGCTCGTGTCATGTTAAATGATCTTGGAATTGTTGACGAACACTTGAAAGGTTCGGGGCATAGAGATTCTCGAAGTTCTATTACAGGGACCTACAGAATATTATTACATCGTGTGCAGAAAAAAAATTCTGGCTTAGATGATTCTGGTATTGAAAGCTTTGGGAAAACAGACGACGCTGGAAATAACAACAGAGAACGGTATCAGCCGAAACCTCAACGAGAATCTAAGTTTTGTGTTATACTGTAATAATGTGCATCATATATAGCTACAAAGTCTGTTACCGCAGTTATTCTAAAATGATTGTATTTTGTTCTGTGCTTTTTTAGTATCTTCATAATTAGCTTCACATGCAATTGTTAATTTTTGTTTCAGACTTGACAGGATGAAATTTGTAATTAGAAAATATTTTGTGTAAAATGATAGACCAGACACATCTTCGGGAAACATGATCATTTCAATAGTGCAATTTACCAATACCTTGTGTTCACAAAAATGTGTTTTCCATTTTTTTTTCATTTTTAATCAGTTTAAAAAAACTTTGTAAAATTAAGTGAAAACACCATTTTTACCTGTTCATAAAGTTCAGCACTGTCTATATATAGATATATTGGAGCATAAGGATTTCAACAAGTGTAATAATCTCTAAAATTATATAAACTCAGAAATATGTATTTTGTCATAATGTCCTAATTAAGATCTCAATTTTGTGGTAAAATGAAAATAGCCATTGTCAGCGTATGGCTGATAATTAATTCACTACTAATCTGGTTGTCCCACCATTCAGCGAGTGTTTAAGGGGACACATTGTCCCACGAGCCAGCGAATGTTTTTAGGGGACACATTGTCCCACGAGCCAGCGAGTGTTTTTAGGGGACACATTGTCCCACGATTCAGCGAGTGTTTAAGGGGACACATTGTCCCACGATTCAGCGAGTGTTTAAGGGGACACATTGTCCCACGATTCAGCGAGTGTTTTAGGAGACAAAATGTCCCACTTTACAACCATTGTTTTAGAGGGACAGATTCACATTTTTAGCCCTAATTGTTTGTGATATTCAACTCTCTCAGAGTCCAGTAACTTTGATGCTCCATTATAAACATATTACATTTTGTACATATTTAAAAAAAATCAAACCATGAAATGTATGTTTTGCTCAATTGCTCGAATATAGAATCTTGTAGTTTCGTTTTTTATGAATGATTTGTTTAATTGCAGTTTTAGTGGCTTTTTAGAATAACTACAGTAACAGTATTAGGAACCATTGTTTGTTGACGTTTTTCATAATGTTATATCATATTCATAATTAAGAAGTCTGTGATGAAAGTAGAAATCCTATTTTTGTTTTGTATATATATATACATACATGTGTGTATACATGATGGAGTCAATTTATTGTATGTTCTGTGATAAAATTCAAAAATCATTTATATGTAATAATATATTGTGGTTAATTTATTTAAATTTTGACATTTATTAGATTTTTTGAAAATATTAAAATTTTTACCAAATGTGTGTAAACAAAGGCTTAATCTCTCTATTTATCAAAATGTTGTTTTTTTAGGTCACCTGAGCTTTGCTCAAGTGACCTATTCTGATCGCTTTCCGTCCGTAGTCATCCGTTGTGCGTAAACTTTTTACATTTTCGACTTCTTCTCAAGAACCAGTAGATGGAATTTGTTCAAACTTAGTCAAAATCGTCCTTGGTAGATGAGGCTACAAAATTGTAACATTGGGATACCTACCCCAACCCCAGGGACCAGGGCAGGGCCCCAAAGGGAAAATTAACCAATATTTCAAAAATCTTCTTCTCCAAACTCAGAGGTACTACAGTCAGTCAATTTCTCTGTATGGATGGAAAGATCATCAGGGGCTTTATTTTAATTGTGAATTTCAGTACCCCTGGTCCATCTGTTCTCCCTTGGGGAGGGGGTAAAGTTTACTATAGTTTATATAGGGAAATAAAACTTTTGGGTATATTTTGTTCATTTTCAGTAGGAAATTAATCTTACTTTGTGAAAATCATCCTTGGAAGAAGACGGTATAAAATTGTAAAATTGGGATTCCTACCCCAACCCCCAGGGGCCAGGGTGGGGCACCAAAGGGAAAATTAACCAATATTTCAAAAATCTTCTTCTTCAGACTCAGATGTAGTACAATCAAATTCTGTGCATGGATGAAAATTCTGTCAGTGGCTTTATCTATTTTTCAATTTGATTAAAATCCCCAAATGGGGATTACGGTTAAAAGTTAAAAAAATCTTTTTCATTGATAGAAAGGTCCTTACCTAAATTACCATTACCTAAATTGTAAATTTCATTATTCCCCAGGTCATCTGCTTTTCCTTGGGGAGAGGGTATAATTCTCAATAGCAAAATAATTTATTTGAAATAGTTTTAAAGTTCTTATCCTGTGGTGACATGACAAGTATTGTATTTCACTTTGTTTACATGTTGTTTTCCACATTTTGAACATCTCAACAATGAAATTGAGCTACTATTACCTATAATATAACTCAGGTGACCGCTAAGGCCCTTGGGCCTCTTGTTTAAACGTCTAGCATTCCCCCATTGTTAACATAATACTGTCCTCTTCTTTACATTCCAAATCTGGAGGATAATTTTTGAAGTCTTCATACGAATATTTCCTTTGAATCTTGTAGAACCTTACATTTGGTATCTGATTTACTCTCCTACTGTCTGATTTGGGTTATAATTCTCAAAAAATTAAGTCTTTAAATATTTGTGTACATTCATCATAAATTTATGAATAATTTGTTTGATAGGTTTGTAACTTTTTGAGAAAAACATTATAGAAACTTTTTTATCATACTAAAGATGTTATTAAATTGAATTCAAATCTTCCTTTATACCATTGTAAAGGTGAGGTTGATACTTTTATGCTGTGATATTTTTTTCTCTATCCGTCCATTCCATAATCTTTGAGAAAGAATAATATGTACAGGTTCAAGTATAGTAGTAAAGAACTGTCTAATGACCCCTGGCTAGTCTGACACCTGTGTAAAACAACAAGTACATCATATCATGTTATGGTCATTTGAGGAATAAATTTGAATACAAAGATCAGATTTTGAGGAAAACAGGAAATTTTGTTTTAATTTCCATTAGTGCTTTTTGAACATTTTACCTTGAGTTTAAGGAACAGTACCAGGATAATATAATTAAACTCTGTGGATTTTTCAAAGACAAATCAAGACATGCTTTTGCTGAAATCAAAGTGTCTGAATCGTAACAGATTTTGCTTAACTTTAATTCTCCTGATAAGTCTTCGATTAGGAGTCAAACAATTACTAAATACTTGGAAATTATGACAAAGAGGATATTCACAGATAAGGGCATTCCTGCAAATTGTTTGCCGTGTTTCTCCCAATTTTCAGGAGGACACCAGTTTTTTCCTATTTAAAAACAGCAAAAAAGTGTGCCTTTAAATGAAAAATTTATGTAAATGATCGTTTTCAGAAACTCAACTTTTCTGTCAACCCAGCCGCTCTCCCAGCCAACAAATTTTCTTATGTACGATGTACTTACCTGGTATATATGTCACAATATTAATTTTTACAATCATGGATTAGTTTTTATTCCATGTTTTGAGTTATATTTTCCATATCATGGATGGTTGGTGTAATTGCTTTTAATCGTCTATGTAAGGAACAAGGTACACTGTTTCTATTGTTTGTTGGAGTTTGTACCAGTTCTTTGTTTTATGTGTATACTTTCAAGTGCTAGGTTGTTATTTTCAGTGCTACACTGTTCTTTGTTGACACAGTTATAGAGTATCTATATGGTGTATGCCCACTACCACACGACATTGTCAAACTCCAACGGTTTACATTTTCATGACCTGAAAATAACTTCTAATCTTACATGTTTCAACTCAATATGATTCATCTGTTTGAGAGATGTCATGGGGGTATTTTTGAAATCCACACATGAAGGTCAAGGTCATGAACCAAGTTCAAAGGTCAAATTAATGTTTTCTTTTCACCTTGTAAACATATGAACCAGCACAGGGCAATCTGCAATGGGCCATTTTCCAGATCCTAACTGCAATGTCAGTGTAACAGATTGAGGTCAAAGTTCAAATATGATTTTGGTTGTTCAGTGTTTAATTTTGTATAAAGGTTTATTTAGCTGCATCAGTATTTATATATTTGTATGCCATCACTTGGTGTCGTTCCATACAATATTTCTGTGACCATCACAGGGAAAACCTGGCTTGTTTAAAGCATAATTGTCTTTAATATGCTATTCAGGATTAAAATTCTAAGACATACAAGTGTATGTATCGTGATGAAGAAGTGATGTTCCATACCGTACTTTACTGGACTCTCGGTCCAATGTGAAGATCAAATGTGAGGTCAAAAAGACTTTGGAGCATACAGTCCTTAGTATTGCTGATTTATTAAGTATCGACCTTCATCCTTCATGGATAACAATGCCAATATGCAAGGCAATATTTTCCAGACCTTCAATCTAAAAGTCAAGTTCAGAATTTTGGTCAGAGTTCAGATTGTTTTTTCTTGCGATACCACTTCAATACAGGAGATAAAGTGACACTTCCTACACATACGTAACATCGGTCAGTATACCCTATTGTGTGGTGTCCATCCTCTCAGAAATCAAGATTACAATAAATATTCATCCTCCACTGATAAAAGTTCTATTTGCTGTGAAATGGACCTCTGGCCGTCTTGGTGAATGAGAGTCCAATGTGCTGTCTGACCACTGAAGTTTACAGAAACCGTTAATAACAACAACATATGTTTGTTCTGAGAAAGTCACTTGTTTGTAAGAGAATTGTATGGTAACATGCATGGTCATCAGAATACTGTTTATGTATTTGTCGTTTAATACATAATGCTTTGAATAAGAAATAAGCTTGAATTGACAAATTAATGTAACAAGATATACTTAAAGTTTTAGAATTCCTTGTTCAAGTCTATGATTGTCTGATTTTGTAAACAAAACAGTTTTATAGTTCATGTTATTTGTATAAGGTTTTAAAAGAGACATGTGCACTTAGAAACTCTGATATCATATGTTAAAAAAACTCCACCAACCTAATGAATTAGTTATGATTATTAGCCACAGATGTAACTGCCCCAGTGATACCCTGTGCTGATATATCTGTACTGTTAAATGTTAGTCTTCCTTGCCATCATCTTGCCTCTCTACACCCTACATCTCAGTGCTCAGAATTACAAACATCTACCGACTGATCAATTATTGTCAGTCACTTTTAAACTGAATTCAGTACCATCAGGTTTTTTTATTAAGTTTAAGTGAACTTAACGACAAACTATTCCTATACTGTAGAGTACAGGTGTAAAACCAAGAACTAAGTCGTTATTTCAAGCAAGTACACATTAGGACTCAAGACATTTCTATCTCAGTCCCAGTGCTGTATCACTTAACTGGTTGTATTCTCTCTGATTTCTCCATGTACAACGATACCTGTCTAATTAGACATCCTATGGAACAAAATGTATGGAGAGGAGTTTGTGAAATATGAATATACATATGCATAATCCATTTAGATCAAAATAATCAAGATTTTGAACAAAATGTAAGTATTAAAGAAACAAAAAGTTCTTTGAGACAGCTTACTCAGATATCGTTTGTGCAACGTAGAGTGAAACGTATCCTGAGCCCTAAGTATTCTAATTCTGTCATGTCTGACATATTCTGACCTCGTATCTAATCCAACAGATTTGTCAGATACTACATGCATTAACAAAGTATTACAACTTACTTCTAGAATAAAAAAAATAAAAAATAACTTGATAAAGATTATTGTAAATATTTTCGGTGCATATGTCTCTTTAATTATTTTTACTACCGAAAGTTAAATGGAGCTAGCCTATTTATAAAATATGAGTGTTTGACATTGTACTAATGTATCTACCACCTACATGAGTAAGCTCCCCACAAAGGACGTCAACACATTGATATAATAGTTAGAGAAATAATGCATGGAAATTCATTCCTATGATGACATTTGATAAATATATAGTTTTGGAGTAACTAACCAGAATAGAAAGAGAGGGAAAACACATATATTTTTTATCTATTTCAAATGAAGAGAGATTTTAATTTGAATGGAACCTAGCCTGTTGTTTAATCATGAAATAATTTTGATTCAAGTCCAAATTTGAAGATTGTCCATTTTTGTCAGCATGATAACAAAATGTGGTTTTATCATTCAATAAGCAGATGACTGTAAATATGTATTATTTCACTGAAGTAAGACTGATTTCTTGATTTTTGATATTTGGACTTCAGTCTATTACAAGGTTTTCAGACTGTAAAATGTTTGTTTGGAAATAGGATATATGTGGTACCGTTTTTGTTTTGTTTAGTTTATATAAAAGAAAGCTGTTTTCACTGTCACAGACTTGTCTTAGATATCATATTTTTACATGAATAGTGACGAAAAGGGATGACCCCTAAAGCGTGTATGTTAGTAAATCATTATATAAAACCCCTGTCACACTAGGGCCGCGTTCCCACTGCGTCCAAGAAAAATCCAGAACGTCGATCTGCGCGCAGTGCAATCGGAAGCATCGCCACGGCAACGCAGTGGCGTCGCCAGTGAACGCGATGGGATCGCATAGAACGCCGAGCAACGGCTCGCACTTTGAGCATGCCCAAAACAAACGCCGTCGCTCGGCATTCTGATAAGAGCGCCGTGAGGTCGACGTAGCAGCGCAGTTAGGTCTCCTACAATGCCACAGGATCGCCGCGGGCACACACAGAGGTCGCAGTGCGAACACACTGGTTATCGGTGACGCTTGCACGGCGATCGTACGGCGTTCTCTGAGATGTTCTCTGGCGTTTTCATGCGATCTCACGGCGCTCTGGAAAATTTAACAACGCCGTGCAATCGCAGTGGCAACGTGGCTAGGTGTGACAGGGGCTTTAGGTGTTGATATCAGTATAAAACATAACTCTATTTGACCCACTAGAGAGTGCAGTATTGACTTGTGATGTCTAACTGGTGAACTGTACAATCAGATTGAAATTTGTTTCAATATCTTGTCCAATCATTGCCCTGTTATTAAAACGTGTGTTAGTTTAACATGTCATTGTTGACTAAAACATAAATCTAGTATATTTGAAAAGATATTGAAACTTGTATATGGATCATAATTATAATCTGAAAACAGGAAACACAAAAATAGTTTTAAATCTTCAGTTATTTGTCAAAAATTGCTTTTTGAAAATTTTCCCTTAAGCTTGTCAGCTTTGCAAAGCTAGGCTGTGTTATTCAATCATGTCAATATTGAATTATGTCATTTTTTTCATCGTTGTCAAAAAAAGTTGAACATCTTTACTCCTTAACCCTTTCACCAGTACTGTAGACCATAATGGACCCCTCCATATCAATGCATGGTAGAGTCTACTAAAGTTACATAGGGGTGAAAGGGTTAAATATTAGAATTTTATAATCTATTTAGAAAGTTTGAAAGACTTTCTTCATAGCTATTTCATGCCGAGTTGCTATTAAAATCTGTCTGTATTTTATTTGTATTTACCATTTACAGTTTTGCCAGTCAAAATATTTGCTATAGATTTATGCTGATCTCAAGAAATTTACCTAAAATATCATGTGTCTATTTAAACGTAGTAAGATAATTAAACTATAAAACATAATCAACAATGTTAGAGAACTAATCTATTAGTAATTTGATCTTTGATGGTTTGACATTTATGTATGACAGTGATCCCAATAAGGTCACGTGTGGTACTGAGGTTATACATACCAGTAATTGTCATGATAATAGAAATTATTGATCATCTTGTCACTAATTTTCTTTCAACATATGTCCAGGGAAATTATACAAGCATTATGTGTTGATCTTTAGTAACGCACCCCTTATCGTTCTTCATCTTATGTCCTCTAGACGAGTACCAAGGTCAGTATGACATCAAGATCACTGTTGCTATAAATAGAATAATTTGTCATTACTCTTAGCAAATTGGATTTTCAATTTTCATATAAGCTTATACAAGTGTTCGCCATGACATTAATTTGAACAAGTTTCAAGTTTACAATACTGAGAAATAGTTCATGTGATGTTGGATATATAGGGCAAGTTTGAATTCGCATATAATTTCTACAAAAAAGAAAACAGACCAATAACCATCCTTAGGTGTGAATTATTGTTGTGATTGCCTCCGACTTCACATTTATAACTATTGACATTGCCTCATTCTATTGGTCCTTCACATTTATAACTATTGACATTGCCTCATTCTATTGGTCCTTCACATTTATAACTATTGACATTGCCTCATTCTATTGGTCCTTCACATTTATAACTATTGACATTGCCTCATTCTATTGGTCCTTCACATTTATAACTATTGACATTGCCTCATTCTATTGGTCCTTCACATTTATAACTATTGACATTGCCTCATTCTATTGGTCCTTCACATTTATAACTATTGACATTGCCTCATTCTATTGGTCCTTCACATTTATAACTATTGACATTGCCTCATTCT
>JAUMHH010027181.1:0-10473 GCA_032359455.1 Chlamys rubida
AGTGAAGGTATTTTTTACGGTATGAAAATGTGGGAGAAAAATAATCAATCACTCCTGTGTGATGTAGACAGAGATATCTCAACCCTCGGGATGAGATATTTTTTAGTTGAACAGACTTTGAACAGACTTTATAGCCTTTCATACCAGCGGCAGCATGATTCTGGCCAAATATCATTACCCTGGACCTTTAGATTATTCAAAAGTTGTTAACAGTTTTCAACATATTTGACCCCTGTGACCTTGAATAAACTTGGTAGCCCTTCATCCCAGGATGGTTCTGGCAAAATATCATCACCCTAGACCTTTTGGTTGTTCAGAAGAAGTTGTTAGATGTTTTATAAGACAGTCGACCCGTGACCTTGAATATGGGCGTAGGTCATTCATTTGAACAAACTTGGAAGCGCGTTATACCAGCATGCTACTGGCCAAATATATCATTAACCTTGACCTTTCAGTTACTCAGCAGAAGTCGTTTTAAGGTTTTATAAGACAATTGACCTCTGTGACTTTGAATATGGGTGAAGGTCATTCATTTGAACAAAGATGGTAGCCCTTCATCACAGCATGTTATGGCCAAATATCATCACCAATGGCCGATTGGTTATAAAGAAGAAGTCGTTTAAAGTAAAATCTTCACGCAGGATGACAGACGACGGACGGATTTGCTGTACCTTAACATGATGTACATTTCAAAAGAAGAAATGACTAGACAACGTGAAATGGGGAGACTCGGTAACTTTGATCAATTTACAAGTTGCCCAAATGAGTCTCCCAATTTGATGTTGTTTGGTCATCTCTTCTTTTGAACTGTTACCTCTTATGCTGGAATAGTAAATTCCATAGAAATCCATTAACTGGGGTATGCTGAACTTCACTGAACATACCAAGAGAGGACGTTGGATCTCCATCTCTTTTGTATATTTTGTATATTTGTAGGTTGCTATTATATTACATATGAAAATATGGTTTGACACATTGCTTACACTCCAAATAAATACCTCAAACCTATACATGTAATTGACAACAGTGTATGGAGTGTGATGATCCAATACTGTCCGGAACAGCTATTAGTTTCATAATCAATTTTATGACAAATGTGTGCAATATATTCCAACTTTTATTTTGATACCGAATATAACACTTTTTCAAGAAAGAATTGTTCTTTTTATTGAAGATTTAAGCAGAAAAGTACATATGTGAAAGGGACTATTTCCAGCTATGTTAAAATTACATAGGAGCCTGCCCCCTCATCACTTTTGTTTCAGAAGTGCTACGAAATGTATTCTGCTGGTTTAACTTTTTTCAATTCCTTATACATCTGGAGTTATTACGTTCAATTAATCATTTAAATAATTAGTTGAGTTAATACTTTCAATAACTCCACTAATTATTTAAATGATTAATTAACCTAATTACAACATGGGGGTCAAAAAATGGTATTTATATTATATTATTGATAGTATTTTTCTGTAAAATATCGTATATTTTGCATTGTTATACTTGGGAAAGAACCTTTTTCTTTCATGTAGTGCTTTAATAATATAGTTATCATCCATTTATCATTCTTATTATTCTTGTATACAAAACATTTTCATAGTATGAAGAAGTGGTGTTATTTCAAATATGTATGCAAATATTCAGTCCAAAAAAGGTGAGGGCCTAAGACACCTCCCTGGCGTCCACCAACAAGCAATGCACCTGATTACAGGTAATTGGTAATGGAATTCGTTGCAAGCCTACAATAAACCTTTCAGTGCATGTTAGGTAACAAACAAATCTATATTCAAGTTTGCTTCATCACTTAGCGTGATTGATAAAGTTTTTGTTAGCAATCAATTTAGACATCAAATGTAATATCCTTGTCATTTTTTAGAATTTGTTCTTATAGATTTTGTTGTCATTTTTTATACATTTTCTTATCAGAATTTCGTTTTTACATTGCTTTAAGGAGATATTTCATACTCATTCGTTAATATTCATCTCACAATGAAGAGTAAATGTATTGGTGAAGGTCGCCAACGTATCTTCGCGAAATCTGGTAAATGTAAAGGTACACGAAATGTAAAAAAAATACATAATATAAATGGCTTTTTGGATATACTGACTAAAAGTGGCATAGATTGCTATTTGCTATTTGTCCGAAGTGCTACATAAGGTATCTACGCAAAAGAGAAGCTGAAACAGGACGTGTTAACAATCAAGGATCTGTTTTACGGGTCCTATTCACATAAAAAATGTTGTCTTTGTTTTAACAATTTTTATTCGATGGGAAGCAAATCCACACTTCTGCAAAAACGTGCCAGGCATCAATTAATTTTCACATACAAATTGTGGTGTTCTGCGTCATCACGTGTATACTCATTTTATCTTATTGGCAATTACATGAACCATTGAACACAGGTTATCCTATAAGGAAGAGAGTATTTGAATTCTCAATTATGAAGTAGGTCATCTGAAATAATTGATGACCTTTTAGAAGTGTCGCACATATTATCGAAGAATCAATCAGCCTTCACTCTGATCCGCTCGTACTTGGTCCCAATTCTTTCTTCTTCAGTATAAACCAAAACAACACAAAATACTCTTTTACTGTTTTGGGTTAAGATGAAACCCGATGTCTCTTGTAATTAAGTGTTCCGCTAATATTTCAAAAACCTTTTATTCTGTAGTACAAGCATTGAATAAATCTATAGTTCCCCTTTGTCCTGACCATTTGAGTAGGGAACTTTTACTTTCACACAATACTTTATTCTCAGTAACATTCTTTGGAGACAAAGTGACTGCCTTAATAGATGGTACATATATTTATATTCAAAAACGTGCTCTCAATAATCTTCATAGAATGTCTTACGGTAACCAGAAGGAGCGTAATGATCTTAAATTCATGAACATAGCTCTACCTGATGGCAATATTTTGGACACAGTAGGACCATTCTCTGGAAGCCAAAAGGGTGTAAACATTACAAAACAATCATAGACAATGTCGTCGTTGATCGTGGTTTTAGAGATGTCCTGCCAATGTTAGAGGCATCTGGAATTGATACCAGTATGCACTCGTATCTTAAGACTGGTCAGAGACAACACTCTGATCTACAGGCTAACATTGACAGAACAGTTACTAAATCCAGATGGAATGTAGAGTCTTTTCATGGCCGTCTTAAGCATTGGATATTTTTTAGAACTCAATTGATATCAAATTGCTTCATTGATATACATAATTGAGGAAGTGCTAAATATTGTGACAGCATGTCTCAATTGGATATGGGGACCAATTTATCAAAGACAACCGGAAACTGACAGAAAAGATCGAAAACTCGCACATCAAATGAAGTTTCTACTTACAAAACAAACTGGAAAAATAACCAGCTCTCTCCAAGAGAGCAAAGTCAGAATTCGTAAAGATTATGAAATATGGGTGAATCAGCACTCTCAAGATCTCATCCGTTGTCAGATTTGTTCCAGACAAAAAAGCCAGACTAAATATAATGTTTGGATTCATTACAGCACGACACCATATGATAATAATCCAATAAAAGATTACTACTGCCAAAGGCCAGTTGGTCAAAGAACTATGGGAATGTGTGCTCATACATCAAGTATACTTTATTATCTTGGCTATCATAGCAATCTTCACAATCCACAACAGTTGCACCCAAGGGCTAAGAAGTTCAACACACTTGCATCATTTTCTTCTTCCTTCTTTTTTCCAAGTCTGCCATTCGAACATATATCATACTCTTGCATCTTGCAAAACATTATCTGTAAATGTCATCAGCGGTTTATATAAAAACAAAGTAACAAACAAACATATCTCTGAATTCCATTGAAATTGCAAGAACATTTTCTGGAAATCTGACAAAGTGACAACTGATTAGGCAGTAGAATGAATGTTTTGGTTGCCATCAGTTTTTTAATCATAATGATTAGACTATATACATTCTGATGTATAGACTATATGGTAATTTGATCCCTTCTTTGAATATGTTCCACAACATATTTTGGATTGATATTTTTGTCATTGGTAGTTCATGACAGTGTCCTTCTATAATCAAAATATTTTTGGTATACAAAAGTTATAAGATACATTTATTCTAAGATTAATATTTTTTTTGTCAGCTTCATGCATATCAATACATGTATGACATATTAAGTATCAAAATAACAGTAATTTAAATCATTATACACAATCATAATTCGTTTTCAAAATTATATTCGCCTGTGTCATTGTATTGCTGCCGTGACGTCATACAATTGTTATGAATAGGGGAATCCCCCCGTCTTAACCCTAGGGTTAGACAGGGATTTCTCTTAACCTGGACATGAGTATCCACACTTTTACCGGTGTGAGATATCCTTTTTTTGCATACTAGACCTAGATATCCGCATTTCCGGCGGTGCTGGAAAATTCTATCCGACCCACGGGTCTTGATCGCTTACACGCGCAGACGGGCCGGTGGATTGTAGTGACCTTTCGGGGTCCCGCTATTGTTCGTGACGTCATTTTATGACGTTTTGAGGTCAGTCAGGGTCATTGACATCATTAACAATTGCAATCCGGACTATATATGCAAATGACAAAGGTGCGGACAGTTTACAACTTTACTGGAAGAGCAGCTGTTTTTACGGGTTTTAGGTAATAAGCAAGAAATAGAATCCATCCCTGATGTGAGGTATAGATTAATAGAATCCATCTCTGATGTGAAGTATGGAAAAGGTCATTCAAACCCAATGGATACAATATTGAGCAGGAGACCAGAGGCTTTGCCGAGGGTCTTCTGCTCAATATTGTATCCCGAGGGTTTGAATGACCTTTTCCATACCTCACATCAGGGATGGATTCTATTAAATACCTGGGACGGTTCTAATATGTTTGCTGTAGAGTTTGCTCCTATTCTGTGTACTTCCTTTACCAAATCTCAAGATTCAGGTGTGGTTCCTAAGTAATGGTTGTCGGCAAATGTTATGCTTGTCTTTTAAATGGGGGATAAATACATCCAAAGCAATTACAAGCCTGTTTCCCTAACTTGCATTTGCTGCAAATTCCTGGATCATATAAATGTCTCAAATAATCTAAACCAATTAGCCAATTATAATGTTCTTGTTGTTTGTCAGCATGGCTTTAGAGTGAAGCGGAGCTGTGGACCCCAGCTTCCTACCCTGTCTCATGAGTTCTTTGAACACATGCATAACGGTATCCAGACTGATCTAATGATACTCGACATTTCGACAGAGTTCGATAAAGTCCCTCATAAGCGGTTGCTCAAGAATCCAGACAGTTATGATGTGCAAAGAATATTCCCTCTGAGCTCCCGTAGTCAACAGGTGATCCTTGGGTGTGAATGCTGAAGTACTAGTCAGTTACCAGTAATCAGCGGTGGCCCTCAAGGCTCGGTCCTTTGACCCCTTCTGTTTCTAGCCTTCCCTCTTTATATTAACTCGACAACACGTCTCTTTGCTGATGACTGCATTCTCTATAGGCAGATATTGTCTTCTGAGGATACTCGCAAACTACAAAACGATAACCACTCTCTGGCCAAATGGGGGGAAACATGGGGTACGCAAGTTCACCCAAGTAATAAGTGCACCTTTCTTTCAGTATCCAGATCAAGAACCCCAATTACGCGCATTTTTCTCTAAATACCTTGGAGTAACTCTATTTCATAACGTGAGTTGGGACAAACACATTCGGGAAGTCACGTTCAAAGCTAACAAGATGCTTTGATTTTTCAGAAGGAATCTCAAAATTAATCTTAAGGAAACCAAGTCAACGGCATAAAAAGCTATGGTAAGATCAAACTTGGAACACTCTTCCACCGTAGGGTCCCCACAAACCCCCAAAAAATGAAATAAAGAAAACATTGATAGGGTACAGGGAATTTCGAAGAGCGGCACGATATACCACCAATCGCTATCACAACACCAGCAGTGTCACTTCAATGTTAGATCAATTAGGTTGGGATATTTTAGAATGCAAGTGAAACAAAGCAATTGTGATCATGCTATGTAAAATCGGAAATAACCACATTTCCATTAATCCTGACAATTATTCAAAACAATTCAGGACACATACACACTGGATCAGCCAACCAACACCAATACGTACTCTTTCAGACATATTCTCTTCCTCCAAATACAGGGGGGATACAGACATTTATTGAGGGTGTTGTCCAAACCAAAAATTTAAAATTAATTTAGAATTAATTTCGCCACGATTTTTCGCACTTGCACTTAGGAATTCGCATGAAGGCCCTATCCTATTTTCTCTGTCATCATATTAAGATTATAACTAGAACATGGTTTTTAATTATTTACTCTCGTCGATTGAAAACCAATTCAAGATACATGTATACAGCTGGCACTCGTGTTTGATTGACTAAAAGCATGATGTGATGCTCAGAGTGAGAGGGGCGTTTGCTTGTGTTTTTTTTTATATACATGGGAACTGCTTAGAAAAGATTTGATAATATTACACAAAAAAAATATGACATAAACTTGTACTGTATTGTATTTATAACCTTTCAGTTCAACTACAATCATATTAAAATAAACATGTTCCTGTGATATTTGCTTGTTGCATAAAATAAAATAATTTAATAACAGCTTTCGACAACAAACATATATTTAATATGTATCCAACATTCGACAATCATAACAATCAATACATCGATCATCACTATATGTTGATTTATATTCCGTACACTGAATGCATTGGGGGCTATCACTCAAACAATATCATCGATGCAGCAATAACTAGAGGCATGACAGTCCAATGTTTGGTGATGCAAAAGGATGCATTCGTGTGCATTTGGCACCGACATCCAGTGGGGAATTATGCATTGAATTATTTAGTATAAATTGTATAAATGCCTCTTTTGGGATAAACTAAACTAAACTAAATATGAGGTATGTGGTAAATTCTGTGCTCTATGATATTGGAAAAGTGCAGATTGCAATCGCAATGACTCTTAATATTGATATACCTTTGAAACCACAGGTGAATGTGCAGGTAAGACAATAAAATGTACTCGATCTACCTCTATCTATCAGCCCACATATAACGACTTAACCTAATTCCTACAAATGGTATAGCCAAAAACAGGGGTGACCACTACACATCAGTACAATACAGGTACATGTCGTACAGGAATAAGCAGGTAGGGTCAGGTAAAACAAAGACCAGCAAGCGATCCTGGTTTTGCAGAAAGTGAAACAGAATCTGCAATGAAAACCTATTGGAAACCTACGACTAGGATATTTAAAAAACACTAACTCAGAAGATTACCAAATAATCCGTAAGATTTTTATTCGCTAATAAAATTTTGTGTCAAACCCAAATAATGCTATCTTAGATTCCACAAAATGGTTTTGATAACAGACGATTATGATGATGATATATATAGAATAACACAGCTAGCGGAATACCTGCTCCTAGTAATTGGTATGATACGAGCTCGAGGTTGGTTACAATTTCGGATGTGTCTTCCGGGCAACGTTTGCTTTTGATAACAAAACACGACAGCAAAGCTTTTAAATCGAATTTGATAAATATTGCCTCTGATCTTATTATCATCACGTGCCATATAAGCATATTTTACACTATGTATTGCGAAGATCTTTGCAAGTTGCCAAAATTTGAATCTGATTCATTTTCACATACATTGTATTTTACAATTAAATGTGTTTGAACTAAACACACATATAATTCTATGCATATATCCTTAATGGAGTTAGATCACTTAATGGTACAACCTCCTTTCAACACCACTGTCAGTATATCAAAACGTTTGTCAGCTTCCCCGAGGTTTGACCGTCACTTTTCCCCGAATGAGATCAGCAGCTTTCTCTGCAATCATGAACGTAGGTGCCATAGTGTTACCGGAAGTGAGATTGGGCATGACAGAACAATCCGCTACTCTCAATCCGGAAATGCCTTTCACCCTAGAATAAGAAATAGACAATGAAAGTGCATTAATAATTTGTGCAATTGTTTACGTAATATTTCTTCCTGATTGTATTGTTTGTGTGTGTGTGTGTGTGTGTGTCTGTCACAGCATTGTTTTAGCTGAAGATAGCACGGTGGTTGATTTGATGCCTTCGTTCTTTTGCCAATAAAGGACAAGATAAAAATATGTATGCTTGTCACTGAGGCATATAGGACTTTATTATCACTATTTCACTAATTTGTAGATTTAATAACATTTGTGACCTAAATTAATAAATAAATTTCATACGTGCCCTTTCGTAACATGTGATGTGGTCATAAATGAGCTTCACGTGTTATAAACATTATGGTACCTCTATTTACAATGATCATTACAGGTCAAGCTCATTTACAATAATATTGATAGTTATGAAATTACACATTTCTGAAATTCATTTATTCATCTAGGCCAGCCAACTCTCGTACATTTATAAACTGTAAAATAGGTTATCGAGACATTTTAGCTATGATTTTTGTGTTTTCGACTAGCCACGGCCATCTTGATTGGAGCTCGGTATGCCCACCAATAGCTAGGACAAGGCAATAAAGCTTCGCATGGCCTAGGTATATACATATTTGGTGTCATTTCCGGGCATTTAGATTGGGGTCTTTCAATATGACTTATAATGGAGTTAAAGTTTACGGTGAACATACCTTCTTTTCGGGTCGTACCATAAAAACATAAAGGATCTGTAATGGTTTCCCGTCGAATGCCACAGATTTCCCGAGTGTGGTAGAATACTAATATTCTCCACGAGTGAGAATCATAGTCCAGTGAAATTATCGGTTAATTTTGCCATGCGAGTGAGATATATATAGTATTATTCAACTTCAACGACGAAATATATCTTCATCGAAATAGTTTGGTATTTAATAGCGAAATCAGGCTGCAGCGCCATTTTTAATGGGCTACTCAACGAATTCCTACAATTTTCTACTAATATCTTGAAAGATTGGCTCTACGGTTGCTTTATTTGCATCTGGCAACACAATCTGCGTCTCTGGTGCAGTGAATAGAAAACCCCGTTTTATCAAGGGCAATAGAAAAAGTGATAGATCATCACACCGTTTCAAATATGAATTTTCATATTTGTAACAGTGTGAAAATGTTAAATTTATCAAGCTGATAGATTCAATGCATTTCACCAGCATAAAGTAGTAAATTCATTTATCTCACCGGGTTTTGTTTGTGAAACTCTTATTTGAAAGGAGATGCGTATCCCAGTAAGATGAGCACAATCGGGAACTGTCGGCACTTTCCGGAAACGAGAAAATACTCGTTTACGGAAAGTGCCGACGGTTCACAATTGAGATCAACATAGCATACAAATATTTATACAGACATCGTATAAAATGGCCAACTAAATCACCTCAGTTGTGGGTCCACTACTGCCGTTGGGTCAGAGAGGGGTCCCATTTTACATGTAGATGCTGGATGGTATATTGTTGTCGCCAGATGGCGCACGAAACATTCCCACTGTTCGTCAGAGTCTGGAATCTTTTCTCGACATCCGGGTATGTCGATCGTACGAATTGTTGTCCCTAGTTTCTTCAACGCATCAGTTTTCAAAATTTTTTGAACATGTCGAACTCCTTCCAGACGGGGGAGAAATTAACTTATTAGAATTCATATCGTAATGTTTGTAGTGGTTATTTTATGACAATACGAGCAAATTAAAATTATATTTCATATTTTAACGTTAACAATAGATAACACAGGTAATATGAATAACATACAGGTCTTCTTCATTAATTTAGCTGGGACTACATTTAACCAGGATGTTACTGAAATTTGCCTCTGATAAAAATGTTGACACTGACGTAACAGCGACTCGCCATTGCTAAAAGTGTTGACACTGACGTAACAGCGACTTACCATTGATAAAAATGTTGACACTGACGTAACAGCGACTTAACATTGATAAAGATGTTGATAGTAACGCAACAGTGACTTAACGTTGATAAAGATGTTGACATAGACGTAACAGTGACTTAACATTGATAAAGATGTTGACACTGACGTAACAGCGACTTACCATTGATAAAAATGTTAACACTGACGTAACAGCGACTTAACATTGATAAAAATGTCAACACTGACGTAACAGTGACCTATTTATTATACATATATGTCTTCTATGACGTAATAGAAACTAACCTCTGACAAAGATACTGATTTTGACTTAATTAAAATTACTTTCTCTATTAATGTATATAACCTGGTAACAGAGACTTATTTCTGTTGTAGATGTTGTTTCTGACATATCCTAGTCTTACCCCTGATGTAAGTTTTGTTGTAGATGTTGTCTCTGACATATCCTAGTCTTACCCCTGATGTAAGTTTTGTTGTAGATGTTGTTTCTGACATATCCTAGTCTTACCCCTGATGTAAGTTTTGTTGTAGATGTTGTCTCCGACATATCCTAGTCTTACCCCTGATGTAAGTTTTGTTGTAGATGTTGTCTCTGACATATCCTAGTCTTACCCCTGAT
>JAUMHH010027192.1:0-10473 GCA_032359455.1 Chlamys rubida
TTTGAGAAGGAAAATGACATTGACCTACTTACAAGGTCACAGGGAAAAATATGTCAAGCAACTTCTGAAGAAGAATCTAAAAGCATAGAATCTTATAATAATATTTTGCTGGTAGTTTCAACAGATGGAGCCGTCAAAGTTTGCGAGGGGAATATTTTTAGTGCAATATAATATTTAATGAGAATATTTTGCTATGATTGCTTAAATATTCAGGTGAGCGATACAGGCCCTCTGGGCCTCTTGTTTTTAATGAGACTATACCAAATTCATCAAAAATCTGCATTAAACATTGTCAATTAGACAATCTAATTAAATTTGACTTTTGACTATATTCTAGAAGAAATGGTATGTATCAGTATAAAGAAACCTAAAGGCCCAGGTACAGCTGATACCTGTAACCCTTAACAATCCTATTTATCGAGTTAGTTTTAATGCATAAAGACGAGACAAATATGTTTCTGAAATGCAAAAAATAAGTCAGAATCTATCATGAAGAAAAACACGAAACCCACATATACATGTAGAAATGTTTATTTACAAAGTTCAACGCAAAATATGTGTTGGACGGATGTTCGTGGCAAATTGCACCACAAAATGCTGAATCTCATACACTTAGTTATCACAGTTCCCGCTTATCAAATAAATACCCCTAAAATATATAGTAACATAAAATCTATTGGAGCACACTAAGAGATAGTTATTTACAATAATATAAGCAAATGTCCCCACAATATTGACATTTTTTTCAAATCGAGGTGCTTGCACTCAATACTCACCCACTTATATATACTGTAGGAATTGTAGTTATAAATGTTCTACTGCATCACACTGACGTCACACTGACGTCACACTGACGTCACTACATTCAATGTAATCAAAATTCATTAGATTACTGACAAAAGATACATTTTACTTTTATCTGTGACATAAACGTGATATTCTATGTATATTTAATTTACCACCACCTAAAGATGTTCGCGCATGCGTAGAAGAGTGAGCCAGACCGAAAATGTCCATTGGGAATTTTAGCAATGAAGACGTCATTGCATTTTAAAGAATTTGTCTCAGATTTTGGTATTTCAAAGTGAAGACATCGTTGTTTTTACCGATATATCAGGGTTCCTTTCATGAGGACATGTTCTTTGATGATCTATGGTCCAAATAAACTAAAACTGTTTTGGTTTTTTTATTAGCATGCTCAAAGTATATATACACGTTTTACTACTTATAGCACATGCATGAAGTCAGGTTAAGTCACATGATCAATAAAGCACTTTTACATACTAGCAACCCGACAACAGATATAGAAACACTGTCAATCAAAGAGCCTTTACCAGTCTTATCATTGTGTATCATACCTCTTCATTTTTTATGGTATGAAGTTATGAACGTCATAAATTTACCATTTCCGCACGGACGGTGTAACGCCATAGTATGCAGGGACGGAATACTGCATGTGCACATACGCACAGTGTAGATATGCGGACTTACGAACTTTATACACAACCAGGGAATAAATAAGTCCTTGTTATACTGAGAGAGGGAAGTAGATTGTGCCACACGCGTTGAAAATTTGAGGTTGTTCAACATTGTTTAAAGAAAGGATGTAAACAATGTATAAATACAGGTATTTTGGCCTTTGATACGAAACCAAGTCTATGGATTGGCAGTTAATTGTGTCCATGGTAACCAATCTATTGATGTGTATTTCGTAGCTAATACTATGATATCAATAGCAGTTGATCTTATGATATCCATGTAGTTATGTGGTCATTTCCATACTGTATATATTGACTACATAATTGTGAAGTCTCTTTTTCTCCAGGTCTAACTTAATTGGCTCCCCCTACAAAATAAAAGGTAACAAAAAGTTATTATTGGTGTAGTTACCGTCTGTAAGGTTGAGATGAGCATCTCGATTAACAAACATTAAGATGACTAATAATATATGTCATCTTTGTCTTTCTTCCATTATCTTCGCCAGCTTTCATTAACCGGTCTTCATTTTCCCTTAATTTAATCATTGTACGTCATTATTGACTTTTGTCCATGATTTTTACATGTAGATTCAATTATGTATTTCATTTACAATGTATGTTATTAATACGCAAATGTGACAGTCTGTCAGATAATATGTGAATCAGTTTTTAGTAAACAAACAGCTCTCTTGAGGTTAAAATGTACATCTCATCTTATCAAATTAAATCATTGGGGGAACGGTGGTGGAAACACTAACAGACATAATAGATGTACAATGTTTACGTACTCGAGTCCGACGCTATCGTGTGACTCCACCATCATGACGAACTTTGACTCCTGTGACTGGCCGTCAAGGTGAATGAGAACGACGTATTGTCCAGGTTCAAGGACGTAATCGGCCGACACGTTCTTGGACACGACAAACTTGCCGTCGTCATTGTCAGTCATGTGCGCTAGCTTGCTACCATCACTGTAGTTGTCCCATATCCAGTTGGTGGGCAGTGGGAATACATCTTCGTCCATCTAAGACGAAAACAATAACTTACTTTTGACAACTTACATCATAACATTATACCAAAGCAAATTAATGCAAGTTCGTCGGGTTATTCTATGTTTGCGTTGATGTTGAAATTAAAATCAACCTATACAGTATATTTGCTGTTTCAAAATGGTAAGGCATTAATAAATGCTATATAGAAAAATGTGTTGTCATTTTTGTTATCGTGAAAATATGGACAAGAGCCTCATTTTGCCTTAACCCTCATATCAGGTTCATGGAGCTTAACGTTTAAAGGGACGTGTTCTGTTTGAAATCAATCGTTGAAGCTGTTCTAAAGAAGAGCCTGCCGTTAGGTTGACGTTAATTTCGGGTCAGCACAAAAAAGAAAGAGACAGTACATTTGTATCGTGTTCGTTGCTTTCGTTCTTGAGAAGGAGTCGCAAATGTCAAAGTTAATCCGAGGTTAATACGGCCATCTTGGATTTTTTAATCGGTATTTACGAAAAGCAACCAAACTTGGTGATAACTGTATATGGCAAACTTGTACTGAGCTTGGAGTCGAAATGAATATATTCAGCCAATCAAAAGCCATGGCGGCCATCTTGGACTTTAGAATAGGCACGAAAAAACATTAACACTTGGTCGGAACCTCATAAGGAACATTTGTTGCAATGCTGTCAGTTGCTGTACAGTCGTTCTGACGAAGACGTGTCAAATGAACATGTCTCATTCATTCACAAGCTATTATGGCAATCCTAGCGTTTGGGTTCGGCATATACACCAATTGGTTGGAACATGACAAGACACATCGTGAGAGGAAATGAAATTGAAGATAATTGTTAACAGATGATGCACAGTATGTGACGATGGACGAAGAGGGATAGCAGAAGCTCACATGATAAACGTTTCCAGTTAAAACTGACACCATCGCGAAAATAGTCATTTATTGTAGTAGAGTATGTGAAGCATTACAAGTGGTCATAATACAGTAAGCATATTAGCAGGATACCAATATAAACGTCAAAATATACATAACTGATTTTGATGAGTCTGTATACCACCTACATGGTACAAGCACTTGCAGTACATTACAAATTTTACATTTTATTTACTGCATGTTGATTCCAGTGAATAACCCTGATTTTATTTTAACAAAACCTTACCCTCCACATGCGGAATCCTAATGGCATTAGTTCTTCCTTCATTTCCTGCATCAGCTGGAATCGCACAATACCTGTGAAATAAACATGGTGTTCATTTCGAAAAAGGAAAATCACTCATGGACCGACGGACGCACAGACGTACAACTTACTCGCCATAGCAAGACGAACATACAGATTTGCACTGTCACTCATCATTTCGTGAAGAACGGAAATAAATAATTCACTTTTGCCATAATGGCAAATGTGATGATGACATAACACCCGAGTGATGTCACATACACCCGAGTGATGTCACATACAACCGAGTGATGTCACATACACTATATTACATGTATATAATTATAATTTGAAGGACTGTGATCTGAATAAAGAGGCAAATGTATATGCCTGCGTTCAGAATAATCTAAGTTAATCTAAGTTAAAAAAAATAACTAGCACGTGATCATGACACGAAATAAATTAGTGTCGTCTATTTGCATAAAGATGTTAAATCATTTCTGAAATATCGGATACATGTATCTAACATATATGTTGACGTATAGATATAAGTTAGTCATCTGGTTGACGTACACGTAAATAAAAATGCACTCTTGTTGACGAACAGATATGTAACTTACCTGTCGGGTTAACGTACAGATATATACCTCTCTAACTGGTGAACATATGTATGACTTACCCCTCTCGTTGACGGTCACACGGAACTGAGGATTGTTTCCCACTGTGTCATTCGAGACCTGACCCCCGGCGTTAGAGCCCTGTACAAACGCGCCTGTTACACACTGACAAGTCCCTGTAATGGAACAAGTTGCGGTCACTGTACGTTGAAATGATTGCAGATAAAAGCAATTTCTTTGAATCAACTATAAGCGTCTAAAATTGTCTGATTTGTACCAAAGCTGTTAATAGGACGTTTAACAGAAATAGCCCAAACCAAACTAGTTAGTATCTGAGGCAGATGAGGAAAGTTCGAACTGGGAAGGGTCCACTTGTTGGTGTATCCAAAAGTTATTTAATATATATGTAGATATTTATCGTTTTAAAACAATCTTCAGGCTATGCTGTTCATGGTTTTTTTTAAATTATTTTACCCTGTTCTATATGTTTGTTTGGTTGGGGTTTTTTTATTTCAAAAAGGGGATCAAATCCCCGGGAACTACCCCTTTCCCCCTAAATCAGCCCCTGAAGGACCAGTGGAACTTGGAATGGAAATCTTACTGATATCAGTAGGTACGTCCAGTTGTGGAAGGTCAGGGCGGTCGAACAACATGTACTTGATACTTTGGTCATCAGTCAGGTTCCTATAAAATTAGAGTATATCAATATATCATAAGGTACATCATGTGACAAACCGCCACAGTTCTCCCTATCTAAATGTCGGGGAGCGGCATGGTCATATACATAGTTCTGGGAGTGAATGCGGCTGCACCGATTTTCATTATATTAATCAAAACTCTGGTTAATTTTGCGCGAAGAAAGGGGACTGTAATGCAATCACATTTCATATTGAAAACTTCTTTTCTTCTTAACGAAGATCAAAACACAAAATTTGCTTCGCATTGAATATAGTCAATATTCAGTAGAATTTATTTTGACGGTTTGACGTAGGCTTATCGTGGAATGGATTACCAGCGTAGACAGAACGATATAAAATTCACAATTTTAACATTAAAAGTTATAAAGTAAAATATATGTATAAATAAACTGAAGAAACTGTAAATGTTCCGAGATAAACGATAATCATATCCCTTTATTCCATTTGATATTTTGACATATGATTTCTCTAACCAATATCATAACATTGCCGACATTAATGCATAGTTTTTTGTTTGTTCTTAATTAATATTTGACGGTAACATCTTTATTTGTAGTACGTTTTGTACATCCTAAAACATTTTTTTAAACGTACAATTCTCACATTTCAATAAACCAACATATATCCTGTACAATGCATATCATATTTAACATAAACCTTATGTTAATAAAATAGGGTTTTGTAAAAGTTGAAATGTTATTGTACATCTTTGTTATAATCGTGATAATGTTTGATATCTAACACGTTGTGTAATGCAAGTTGCATTTCTAAATAGATTTTAATATTATATCAATACGTTTATCGACATTTATGATTGATGCATAGAGAAGTTAATTATCAAACGAATAAGCTAACTCTGATTAAAACCCAGATAAAAAATAAACAAACAAAACATATATATGCATAAATACTTTTGCAATAAAAGAATACAATATTAGAGTAATTATTTTACAACCAGGCAAATGGTATTAGTATATAGTCTTTCCAAACTTACACTACATTATACAAATACTTTAACACAGTGTATAAGGTGTTTGCCCAGACAAAGGTTATTTTGTCAAGATTTTGAATTAATGCAAATTGTTTATGTAAGCACAAATAATCAAATAAAAATTACAAATCAACAGAGTTTCTTGTTTTACCTGAATGGTTAACAGTATACTTCATAAGATATGTCATAAGCTAAAGATATACAAGTACTTCGAACTATATCTAATAAAGCAAAAATCATATAGCATGCAAAGGATGTGGTAAAGAAATGCCCTACTCTATTTATTTATACCTTATTTTGTTTATTGTCTTTAACTACTTTCATCGTATCTGTATCAATACAAAAATATACGGACGGTCAAACACCCTTTGTCTTGAACTAATGTTCTACAATAGAAGGAAAATACTACCTAGCATAGGTTCCTGCTGAAAGAACAATACATCCTTACAAGAGACTGGCATGCACATGCGACGTCTCTCAAAGTCCATTAATCCAGAAAAAATTAAACTTAGATTTTGGCGCAATACAAGATATCTAGAGAAAGAATAGTAAAAAAGTGGTTGTACTAACTAAAAAGGCACAGAATCAGACGGCTGACGATTTGTTTCATGCTGAAAAATTGAAACCTATGTCTCTTCTTTTATTAGAAGTGTCCATGCAAGACGGAGGTCATTACATAAAAGTAGGCAAAGGAAGAAAAGAAATATTTTACTGACAACAAATTTTCTAGATATCCCATTCGGATGGATGTTGTTATAATTGTAAATTGTAATCAATAGCACTCTCGAAAAATGTCCGTTAGATATTATTGACCGACACATACATAGCCAAATCCACGGGAAAAAGAAACACTAGGTAAGATCATATGTAAGAAAAACAGTTTAATGAAATTCCACAGAACATTGCCAGTTATATAATTGACAATAATACTGTAAACTATCGTACTCGACTTTGCATACTTCTGAGGACATCTGGTAGATACCTATACCTACGTTATTGAGGCTTTCTAAACTAACATAGCATTAGAATGCGATTTGTCTCCTTTAATAACTTACAATTTAATAAGAATTTCCCTCTGCAAATCTAAAGGATCTTTGCCTTCTGTAAATCAAAATTAACATTTCTTTCCTTCCCATAACAGCGGTTATTTGTTTCCAAGTACAATTCCTTATTTCATTCCAAATATACTTAACGTTCTCTAGCCTATGACCTAAAACATATATTTAACTGATCGCTTTGTTAGAACCTTGGTGTAGTTTATGGGCTATGTTATAGATATGTCGAGCACAGGTCGCTTCATAGATCAATTTTTAACAGAACCAATAAAGTAATTGTCTTTTTATCAAGCTAACGAACGTACATTTTCAGTTGCTTCATCGAAAAATACTTTAAAGTGTTATTCGAATACCGTGCTGTATAATTCGTTACACATTACCGTAACACAAACTACCATGGTGCAGCCAGTTGGCCTTAGCTTGTACGAAAAGTCGACTACGATACGTATGGATAATAGGTTTGTCTAAAGCTACATTAAATGTTACTCATAGAGTTATTGCATTGTACCTTGCTACCAAGCCGTTTCTGAAACAAAATTGATGACAAAAAAACATACAAATAACAATTTTAAACGTTCAGATGTAAGGTCAATTAAGCACTCTCAAATACGTTTTTAATATGTTTCATGCGATGTTTAAACATATATTTAAAAAAAAAAACAGTACACTGTCTTACTAATCAAATTAACTCGGAAATCGTGAGGAGGTGCAAGTCGTGGTCTGCTCACATTCTCGGCGGGTAGCAGTCTTACTCTTTATCGTAAATAATAGCTGAGCTTGTAGATTTAATTTTTACTGAAGGGATGCACACAAGCAGAGCATTCAGTCACTTAGGTAACCATTCGGAAACTTCCTAGTACAGTAATACAGTCATGGCTTCATATCTTGCTATCGTAACCCGGAACCCGTCTCTACCAGAGTTGTCGATTCTCTCAGGGGGTAGGTAGAGAACGACAACTATGGGTAGATATTGCAAAGGAACTACAGCAGGTGAATGTGCTACGAATGATCTTTGTAAATATAAAATACACGCCATTTTGTCTCTAACATTTTGTCATTTGGGAGGGTAGGGGTCATACGTTTGAATCAGTCGTAAATTCTTTTAAATACCGAATACATTGTGTTACTTGTGGGATGAGTGTTACTCACGATGTATGAGTATACTAAACAAATGCAGAAGGAGTGTGCTGATTGTGAGTATACGCGTACATATAATGTGTTTAAAACCTCGAAAATTTCGAATAAATTCCACGCAGAGAAATACTCACTCAAAGCAGTGAAGAGGTGCCGACGAGAATACTCTGACCATGAACTCCTTCTCGAGCCCCTCCTCGATGGCGGAGGGAACGACGATGTACTTGCCGGGTGTGACGAGGTATCGGAAGGACGCCTGCTGGTCCTGTTTATACGAGTTGGTGTTGCTACCGAGTTCGTCCACAACATAGACACCTCCCTCGCTTGACAACACCTATCAACATGGTCACGTGATCCATTAATACGGATTGAAGTGTCTGATGCTTTACTTAACATTATGTGTTCTGTACCCCGAACTGATATCCTAATTAATTTGCTGACAATTTATAACTATTCTGTCGAGAATCTTGTTTCCTAAACTTGTTAGCCCTTAATTATGATGGGATGATACTCAGTTGCTTATGAACATATTCCGTGATGCGTGATACTACTCTAAGGCATCATTGTAGTCGATAGTGAAACAGCGAACACATGGTTCACAATCCATTTTAGTTACTTCCAGTTCAGACTTATTTTTATTGCTCGTTCCAGTACCTTTAAAAAGTATACTCGATCCAAATTGTATCTATATACAAATTAATCACCACCTGGTAGACAAGACGCCATAAGGAAATGTAAATATGTTGTAGAGCATGCCACTGGTCTATTAAAAGGTAATTCAAGTGTAGGAGCTAAATATTCGGACAACACGTACACTCCCTTGTAGATATCACAGGGGATAAACATTTGGTCTGATGAAGGGGGAGACATTTGGACGAACCCTTATCTTGTTTAGATCATAGCGGATATATGTTTGGTCTGGTGAAGGGGCGAGTTATTCGGAAGAACCTTTAACTCGTAGAGATTACAACAGATAGATATCTGGTCTGATGAAAGGATGAAATATTCCGACAAGACATTACCTTGTAGAGATCATGGCGGATATATGTTTGGTCTGGTGAAGGGGCGAGTTATTCGGAAGAACCTTTAACTCGTAGAGATTACAACAGATATATATCTGGTCTGATGAAAGGATGACATATTCCGACAAGCCATTACCTTGTAGAGATCACAGCGGATTGATATCTTGTCTCTCTTTCTCTGGTAGGTCCTTTGTATGATCTGTACAACCAGCGGAACGTTGCCACGCTCGTCACAAGCTGTCACATAAATAACCATTGGTGATTGCAAAAACGTTATTTGACGTGCTGCATTGTAAAAATCTACATATACATGTAAACAGTCTATGTAATCTTCAATGTTGAAAATCAACCTAGATTTGTGTTCATTTTGTTCCTGTTGATCAACTTTTCGTCTGATTCCTCTCCGACGTCCGACGTTAAGGGTGTTTTCAATATGTCTCGCTTATTCTATACTAAGTAACGATCGGAGCTTACCTAAGCAATCGAAAAGATTCGCATACGGTGCTGGAAATGTCGATTTCAAATAATAGAAAAATATGAAACTTTGTGAAACTTAAGAAACAATTGGACGTAACTTGTATGATTATTTACCCTCTGATACAACCTCAGCTGTTCATTCTTCATTAGATAAAAGTTGATATTATGATGGGGGAAAAGTTTAATAACAATTGTTATTAACCCAGTGTCGCTATATATACTGAAACGCTTTTCAGTTGTTGGAAATTAATGAAGCCATAAAATAAAATATCTGCAGTGAATCTACAATCGTTATTAAGCTCCTGATGTCATATTGGCTAATGACCCAGGAGATATCGATGTCTGCTTTGACAGTAGGCACAGAGGGGAGATAATCTTATGGATAATGACCAGGGAGATGTCTGCTTTGACAGTAGGCACAGAGGGGAGATAACCTTATGGATAATGACCCGGGAGATGTCTGCTTTGACAGTAGGCACAGAGGGGAGATAACTTTATGGCTAATGACCCGGGAGATGTCTGCTTTGACAGTAGGGACAGAGAAGGGAAATAACTTTATGGCTAATGACCCGGGAGATGTCTGCTTTGACAGTAGGCACAGAGGGGAGATATCCTTATGGCTAATGACCCGGGAGATGTCTGCTTTGACAGTAGGCACAGAGGGAAGATAACCTAAATAAAATGTCTTACTGGTGAAATAATAATACAAGTCACATGCACGGCAATCGCCATTAGGTTCTACATTATAGTTGTTATACTAATTGCTTTTGCTACCAAGAAAATAAATAACAAACATAAATATAAGCCATACTTACAATCATCTGTAACTTCTATTAGATA
>JAUMHH010027203.1:0-10473 GCA_032359455.1 Chlamys rubida
AAACGACGTGATTTTCTCACACAAACTAACAATCAATACCTGCTCACAAGAGAAGATAACTCTGCAATACGCAAAGACGGAATAGCGGTATCTTCAACAACAATAGCTGCGGACCTTATGATTATTATCGACCCATCAGTATATAATGATTGCAATTCCTTATATTTCAGAGGTAGTTTTGAAGAAGATAAACGAAGGACTTTCAATTCAAGTACAAGTAATGTTGATTTTTATTTCGTTAAATGTAAGTATGGCCAATACGTAGTCGCAAGAGGATTTGGTACACAAACACGTGAACATATTATATATGTCGATAATCTCTTGTTTATATTTAACCAGATCGTTTTCTATCTTGCTGACATCAAATGAATGATATTTTATCACTTGATATTTTAAACAAGGCCTTAATGTAGAGATATTTCAGTTTTATCTTAACGCCATACAGCATCACATACGTAACGACCTTAGATAAAATAGATAAGACTTCTAAACTATCTATACAGCTATCGTCTTCAGGGTTACATAAAAACTTATGATATCCAAACTGAAAATAATTAGCTGATAATGTCACCCCCAAGATAATTTATGTATGGCAATAAAGAAATTCGGCAGAAAATACACCTTCTACACATGACGGTCAGGTACTCTTTCAACCGTAGACGGTGAAGCCTAGATATAAGATGTTTGGTTTGGTTTAATTTTGTCTTACGTTCTATGAACAGGTTAAAATAATTTAGAGACAAGCTTCCATGTGTGTAAGGTACGCGTGTATATGTGTATGTCTGCTGGAGGCTGTATGTTGGTGTACCGTAACTATATACAGAGAAATTTTCGCCCAGTCAAAATTTCGCCCTTCGCCGGTAAAATCAAGATACGCCGAGTTTTGGATTAACCCTTCACACTTAATTACTATGAATATTATGGTGTTTACTGATGCTTGCTTTAATGATAAATTCGCTCTCATTTATGCGCTGCGAAAAAGGCGAAAATGTCCCTGGATACAGTATATACCGCCTTGATGTATACTAAGATATCTGATATGTGTTATAGTGAGATGGTGTAACAGTTGTTGTGGTGGTATAATTAGGCAGTTTAGACTAGAAATGGCTTAGACATTTGGTGTAGAATCCACATAGAAAGTCAGTGTGGCGTTATAGATAAATATTGTAGCCAAGTGATAATACAGAGGTTGAGTTTGACAGTGTTTGCTTAGGAACAGTCGATTCAGATTTCAAAAGTGTTTGTCTCTGTTACATGTATACATTACATTGCATACAAAAGTATGCGAAATAATTAAGCACTTGTAATATACAACATACAACAGGTTGAAATCACACCAACATAATATATTGAAATGAATAGTAATAAAAAAAAGTGGAATGAAGAATTTAAGTATTAAGCCGTCTTTTTAACATAAAATAAAATTCACTTTTTTATGAAATACAATTCGTTTTAAACTCATTTGTGTTACACTACAAAGCATAGTGCTTTTCCTCCTTGTAGGTTGTGCTAAATTCGTTTCATAGCAGTAGAAGTGTGCTGGTGCCAATCACGTCAAGTGAAGTTATTGGCACAGCTGGTTGCTCAGTGGTAAGTATTGCTATAGACTGAACGTTTGGCTGCTGTAGTGTTTACAAACAGAAGTTAATTAGTATAAAGAACACACTAACAAAACACTCGTTTGTGCTACATTTAGTTTTGTGAAAACATTTTATTGTTATTTTGTTTGTACAGTGATTTCATTAAAGAGTTCACTTGTCAGATTTTCAGAGGTATAGCCATAAAAATATTTTGTTTAAAAGTAATTAACATCAATTAGTAACAGCAGACGCTCGTGTTTTCGGGCGAGATACATTTTATACGCCATTTGACGGGACGTATCATGGTATTTGTTTTTCTTAATCCTTAACATATTTCAAGCTTTTTAGTTTTGGTTCGATTTAAACTTTGTTTTATTTAATTGTTTGACAATACATTTAAACACAAATTGTACATTTTATAGAACAGAAAAGGAACCAAAGCAAGTGTCAGTTTTGGTTTGATGTGTTCATTATTGTGAATGTCTCTTTTTACAGTGTTGCTTGAGCCTTAATGACTCGCAGTGTCGAGTGGCCGTTAAGCAATACACAAACCAAACAAACAAACAAACTTGCTTAATATCGTTCCATTTAAATTAAAATTGGTATGAATGTACATTATACAATCGCTGAAGCTAAATTCGAATTTGTGCGAAATCTGCGCATAATTTATTAGCATACTGAGCTCTGATTGGTTGGCCGTTTCTGCTAAATGACTTGAAATATGACCGGATTATGATGAGACTTCATCAATATTAATACTTTGTCTAATAGAAAAAACTGCCAATAATTAAGAAACAATAGAAATCTGTTTGGTTTTAATGGTGTAAGATGAGTCGAGTATTAGCAAAATGTGTAAATTTATATTTCCATTTTCATGGATTGAAATATATACAAATACAAATTCCTATGAAAATATATTTGAAGTCTTAAGGGATATATAAAATACATATTCCTTCAACTTAACTTTAAGTACAGTATGTTTTCTCCTTTCACCTCCTTTGAGAAATACATCTGTAGCTGTTAGTCTTATCATAAAATACCAGTCAACATAGCAACATTAAATATACAAGTTGATATTCTGTCTTAACTTTACGTTTGTTTGATGTTTATTTTGCATTTTTTGGCTCGTATGACCTCTCTAGTGTCGATTGGACGTAAAAGATATAAACAATAATAATAATGTAATAATAAGTTTTCAACAACGAGTAAAACAGTAAAAATATTGTTTCCTCTCACATTTCCATATTTTCATACATTTAGATATAATTTTGCATCAGAAGGATTTTAATAATGCACCAGAAGTATTTTAAATACGTATGATTGGCATTGGACGGGCTTATATTGTTCCGCCCTGCAGTACTCTTTATTTGTTTTGAGATTTTATTTTAACATTCATGCCAAACAACGCCTTTGAAAATTGATTCCGGTGGTATACTTTTAATTCAACGTATACACTTTTCATAATGGTTATATAATTAAATACAGTAACATCATTATCTAACTTTAATGGTTACATATTCAAAAGTATGTGTTAAATTTAATAGCAGGTAATGGTATGCTTTGGTGGGCGTTTTCAGCGTTAAAACACATACGTAGTATCCGAAAATTGATGCAGAAAACGTAATAGAAAATTTAATTACACGGTATAATTTAAATAGCAAGTGCATGGCTGTCTCTTATTTCGAATCGAAAAGGATTTAATGGTTCAATTAGGATAACACGCCATAAAAACGGGCCTCGATTATGACGCTGTTCTTCGAGGACAATTAAATCTTTTAAAAAAATCGTCCAAACATTCTGTGGGAATAATGAAGTGATGTACTCAATAACACACTTTTAATGGCATTATAGACGCAGTGCCCGTGATATAAAGGAAGCGATACCGACTACACTTCTCGTATAACGATTTGTTTCCTAAACACTAACGGTGTGATACTTTACACATGCTGTGAATACGGTGTAACGTGCGAAAACTGTGTCCGTTGGTCAGGGTAATGTTGTAAATAGACACCATGTCATTTTTAAAAAAAATATTCATTAAAAAAACGACGTTCATTACAGGACTCATGTATTCAGGTTTGCACCTTCAGTGTATCAATACTTAGGGTAATGTCAACAACTACTGGTTAATCTGTTGTTATTCTAATATGACTGGGTGGAATTGAGGTTGCACCTGAAAGTCGGAATCAGATTTGCGCTATCGAAATGAGGCAAACACTCCAACATACCGTCTGCAGCACACAACACATGTACACACAAGCATGCATGCATTACGCACACAGAAGCACGGCCTTTTTTTTGTTCACGAACCTTAACAGATTTAAAGTATTTGATACACAAAACATTTTACATGTTTTTGCAACATTCAGTTTGTTTCACCTGTGATACTCAATTCACTGTTTAACATTTCATGGTCACGTGTAGTACTCTGAAACAGGTTCCTGAAAATTATTGCAAAGAAATGACATTAAAACACTCTTAACATAAGTCCCCTTGGCAACCAGTATTAAAGGACATACAGGAAGTAGGCCTCCGAATAGAATATTGCGTTGACACTTCTGGTACAATTATTTTCTAATCTTAACCTGTTAATTGCTTCTGATGTTTGAAACGTGTTATGAGGGTTTTTTTAACATTTAATCGCAAAAATGACCTTGTTAGGAAACGATAAGCCTTAAAAACCAAACTAGTACTGTTGTCAAATTGGTTTTGGATTATCTTTCGTACAACAGCATATCGATACTGCTTACTAGGACATAAAGAGAAGGAGATACAAATGTACCACGTGACAATGTTAACATAGCTAGTACTAAGGTTTCAAAAAGTGAATTATGATGCTTATATGCAATATATTACTGTCTCTTGCAACTCGGTAACATTTTAACCCTTGATGTTTTCCTTTTTGTTATATCTATTTTAGTGCTGTTTGGCCCTAAGTGGCTTAAATTGTCAGTGGGCCAAAAACAAAACAAGTTTTCATCGCAACATCAGTTAAAGGCATGCTGTGGTAGATAGTTAAGATATGCCTTTGTTGATCCAGTAGATTATTTTGACAACTCTAGTCTGGAACCGTTATCAGATTCTTGAAATTGAGAGTGACACCATGAATGATACAAATAGTTTTGACGGTACAATCCATACTATTGATGTGAACCTCAGGCCTGTGCACATCAGTGTTGATATATAAGGTACGGTTCTTAGCTCGAACATCTGCCAGCATCCATGATGCTATATCGGATTATTTACCACGTGATGGGTGTGATTCTATGTCCTTACCAGTAACTGTGTTTCTTTGTCCCACCATTTACTTATGTATATGATCGTACATTCCAACATTTATAATTGCCCGTGTTTATATATTTCAATTGTTAGCAGTGGCTGAGTTTCAGTGAGCTAACAGTTACAAGTAGGTGTGTTACTATGTTCCAAAATCACTAGTAACTATGTTTCCTAATTTGTTCAAACATTTACAAGCGATCCTCTTTCAGAAAGATATAAATTATCCAAACCATTTTAAATATTGTAATTGACGCTTGTCTTTTACATTTTCGTTTTATTTAATGTACATTTCTATCAGGTAATTATATCGATAATCGTTTGGCACAAATGACCTTTTTATGTGATAATGTCCGTTAGGAATATGATATTTATAATGATAATATTTGCCCCATCATCTACTGTACATTATCCTTGTTTCCTTGTCACAACTTTTACTATCTGCTGTTTTTATATCTCATTATAAAGCAGGTCTTGAAAGGCCATGCAGTTGGCTGCAGTGCCAGCAGATATTTCCCTCTGGAGGAGATCCCGGATGAACAAAAATGTTAACATCAATTTCTGTTAATACCACATTAATGTTTACTTGCAGAACAGGATACCAATTAGATTTCATCTTCACGTTACGACACACTAGTTGCTGAAACATTGTACAGACACCTTCATGTATCAGGTGCGTGAACCAATATCAAACAAATAAACTTTTAACGATTTGTATATTTGTTCGTAATTTATTTGTCAACTGGTGAGTGTACTGAGGATAAATGTGTTGCACACAGAGTTTATGGGCCATATTGGGCCAATTTATACAACGTAAAGAGCATCTTAACACGTCATACAAGGTGGCAAGAACAATTCCAACGCACAATACGATAACACATGTCGGAAAAATAGGTTATGTCTTTTAAAAGTACAACGTGTACTTGAAAACTCGATGAACAATGTACTGTAGTTTTAAGCACAATTGTGTATCGGCAACAGAAAGAAATGAATAAGAAATCAGTAATGCAGTAAGGGCGCACCGACATTAATTATGCCAACCAATCATTTAATACAGGAAAAAAATCCATGTTAAATGGATAAGTATATCACCACAACTAATATTATGTGGATAAGAAACCATATTCTTACTTGAATGGATATGAATTTCATTGCAATCAAATCATTTAGGGTAATCACAACATCTTAATAATCCGTTGTCAGTACAGTATAATGACCGGGTTGAACATTGTGCTGGATGCCTCTGGTTGTCAGTACAGTATAATGACCGGGTTGAACATTGTGCTGGATGCCTCTGGTTGTCAGTACAGTATAATGACTGGGTTGAATATTGTGCTGGATGCCTCTGACATTTCATTTCCGTGAGGCTGCACTCAGTCGGCATAAGTTCCGCGCTATCGCAAGGACGCAAGGACGCAAATACACCAGCCAAACGCCTTCAGCTGTCCACATTGAGAAACTGGGGTTATAAAAGGCTTAGCCCTATAGAAACCAAAACAAATATAACTACAATCACTAAAGATTAGAATACCAACATAACAACTGTTATCACCAAAATTACTGTTACTTTGATTAAGTTGATAAGTATACCACCATAACACTGCTACCACATACACTACATGCAAAGTATTATGTGCAAGACTTTAATGTTATTCAAGTCGGTTCTGGCACGCTGAATATAGTGTTATTCGTAAACATCCTGTACTTTTATATTTACTCCGACATCATCCAATGATGTTTTGGTTGTTACACCCATGGAGAGAGTACATTCACTTGAAATTAATAGAACGGTTCGGTTGCTCATATACATAAATACAAGCTTTTTCTTTGTTTTTTATAGCCACTATCTAAACCTGGAAACTTAATTGTACACTACGTTTGGCTTATCAACATTAATTTGCAGTTTAATGGCCTACGAAGCAACGGTTCTGACGTATCAACAAACCCTGCGCCATATTGTCTTCTTGCTGCAGATACCTTGCTTTAAGAACTAAGTGAATACTCTGTCATTATGCACTGACCGGCATGTACCCAGACAACAGAATTGCAATTAGGCAATGATGTCATACATGAGCTTGAAAGATCATCACCTTTGATTGGTGTGTCTGATACAATTAGTACAAAATATGAAATAATATACTATGGTCAGAACAAAATAAAATAGCAAAAAAAAAAACATTCTATATCTGCTCTACAGTATATGATGCATGAGTTTTTTCTTTAGAGGTGCGGTGCTAGTATTGTTAATTAATATTAAGGTGACATTTAACGTTTTCCCGTTGAATACCATATATATATTTCACGAATTTGGCAGAATACCGATTTTTCTTCACGATTGAACATTTCGGTATATTGTGCCTTACTTGTGAAATATGTGTGGTATTCAACGGGAAAATTGTTAAAATTCCTGTTTATTACGTTCATAATATTTCAAAGTAATACTATTAAAAAGTTGCTGCAATAAAAATAGCTTAAATTAGCGTAAAATAAATAAGTCAAGTTCGAATGACGACACGTTTGCTTTTATACGTTCTGGTTGGGTTTTCCAAACTAAAACGATACCAATTGTGTATTTAAGTAGATAACATACTGTACGTACCAAAACTGATTGGACAATACTAAAGGTGATTTCTTCACATGTGAAGTCATTACATTTCGTATATCTTTACTCCAGTGAAAATATAATATTTTGTTAAATTGATAATTCCTGATATATCACTGATGAAATGTGATAAAAAAACAATAGCTAAAATGACACCATAGTTGTTGGTTTGGTATTTCTCACAAAGAAAAGTGTATGCGATGATAAAAAAACGTACCTACTACAAATTAATTAATACATAGCTGCATGCAATCAGTGACACAGCTAGGCAGACATCTGGACAGTTGTGACCATTTTTCAATTCTACACGAAGCGTGATTTTACGCCATTAGCATCTGGCGGGGTTCCAGTATGTTAAAAATGAACCGAGACAATACACAAATAATTGTGTACACTCTAAAGCATCAGAATAAATACCTCCATTCGAGAATAAAGATTGATAGCATTGTCATAAATGCCAGTTCCTACACAAAGATATTCGCAAGCATTAAGGACAACGTGAATGCACTAATCTACGGAATCGTTGATACTTTGTTGTTGAAGCCACTCCAACGATTAAAACTCTAGCTAAAAGTACAATAAGAAAAATACTGTCTATATAAACAAATTTTGCATACGCATTTGAGACCATTTCGTGCATATTCCCAAGTGTTCCAGAAATAGTGCGCTATCACACGTTCCACAATACGACCACTTAGATCCCAGTCTGGCATCTGACTGGCTGGTCCAAACTCACGCACCTTCTCGTGTATCAGAAAGATGGTGGAAACACCTTTCCACTCACCCCTTCCCCCGTAGCTTTGTCTACTTGTTCAATTAACTAAAAGTTGGACATCTGGGTCCAGAAGTAATGGTGGCTAGGGCAAAAAGGATGAAACAATATTAAGTCGCGTAACATCAGGTGCCGGGGGTCGATCACTGCAATTTCGAAATTATTCCCATAGAGAAAGACAGAACCAATCAGAATACAATAATAACTTTTATGTATCCCAATTGCAATTATTGTAAAATGAAATAGTGAGGATAGCCTCACCAGGACTCCTTGTTGACCACTTTTGTACATTTACGTAAAGTGATGCAATGTCGTTTAGATGGAGGATGTCAAGTATTATGGTTGGGCACTTATATGTATGTATATACATTTACGTTGGTACGTGATGACATTTAAATTGTCTTGGCCTATATCTAGCAGCGTATTCATCCCGCTGCTTAAACAACGGTTAGCTTCCCGAAGCGAAATCTATATTCTTTAAATAATTTATCTATATTTAAAAAAGACAGACAAACGTTATTATTTTGCAAAGAATGCATCATAGTACGTTCAGCAATGAAAGTAACAATAGTTGTATTGTTCTGCATTCGATTTTGCTGAGAAACAAAGATTCACGAAGCTTTAGTAATGTTCCCCAAGCATCTATAGATAGCTTGCTGTCGTGAGACAGTCAGATAACCATGACCGTTATTTTTCTCGAATCTATTCTGCTTGGTACTACACTGTACGCTGTGAATGTTGCTGCCTAAGTCTTATCTCATCTTGCAATATGACCTGCTACGGGTTCTATACATCAAGATTAAGGGTGTTAGCTTGGTGCAAGTGGCGCTTAATAGAAATGTGTCTATGTCTGTTAAGCTTAAAAAAATGGTTTTATTTATTGTGTTTAGCATCCTATTATCAACCAAGGTCATTAAAAAGGACGTGAGTACCATTAAGTTAAAATACATTAATACCAATGTCACTATAATGAACTGCTCGGTTAGATCATTTTCTGCGTTTTGCATCTAAACCACATCTTACATCTTTTAAAAAATAGTAAAGTTTTTCAGGAGAAAAAAACCCCGAAATAAACCAAATCACAGATGTTAAGAAAAACCATTATTACCAAATGTCTTGTATCAAAGTGTTAACCTTCACCAGGGAAGAAACTTCAAGAAAGAAAAATATAAAATGTATCAAAGAGAAGCAAGTTTTATTATTTATAATATATCTATTTACTGTAATCTTGACATGGCAAACTGTCGCGAAAACACCCTAAGATTATACCAACTTAATATATACTTGCTTGAAATATCGACCAAATTGCATATGTGATACTGAATTTTTCCAATTGTCGATATTGCCCGCCCGTGTAATAACCTATCATTACCAGCCCTCATCCGGTGATATCAGCCCACTTCCGGATATATCAGCCCGCATCCGGGTCTTCAACACATTCCGGTCCGGTGACCGCTTCAAATTTTAGAGGTTTATTGTTGTTGACTCAACGAATTCTTGAATCAGATGAACTTATCGACAAAGAAAATGACCAAAGGTTTGAAGAGGCAATGTTTGTTAACATCGAAAGGGAGGACATCGGTAGTTTTGTCGACAGCACGAAAAACGGCAACACGAAGAAAATATTTGTTTTAATGGATTTTTTTCATTAGTAAAATGTATATGATACAAATGTTATAACATGCCTGTTTTCATATCAGACCCATTGGCCCTCAACCTATATCAGGCCAGCAGTCCTTCGGCCCGTGGGCCTGATATAGGTAGATTGGGCAAATCTGGGGTCTGATATGAAAACAGACATGTTATAACCTGTAAATACCTTAACTCCTGCACACACGCACGCGCAAGCACGCATGCACAGCACACTTTGGAGGCACGCCCTATCATTACCTTAACTGTTTACAGGACGTTAACCAATATAAAACCAAACAAAACCCGTAGATAATAAAACACGATATCACTCCAACGTACGTTGGTGTACCCAAATGCGTACAATGTATTACTGTAAACTTAGTGCAAACAAATAACGCGTGGAAAGCTCAATTGCTTAATCACGCCCCCATTGTTTCAGTTATTGGCTAACTGAAATCCGGGGCAGGTACGGCTACGATCTTTCCTAACTGATCACATCATGAAAATAATTTTGTAATACGAACGATTGTTGCTATAATATTCCGTCTTTGCGTATTGCAGAGTTATCTTCTCTTGTGAGCAGGTATTGATTGTTACGTCATTGGTTTGTG
>JAUMHH010027214.1:0-10472 GCA_032359455.1 Chlamys rubida
GATTAAACTGTATCTACCTGGTAGGTGGGATTAAACTGTATCTACCTGGTAGGTGGGATTAAACTGTATCTACCTGGGTGGGATTCAATGTTTAAGCTAAATTTATCTTCAAATTTATCTCATTGCATGAAAAACATCTAAATTGGAATTAAAGTGTAATTGAAATTAATTTGAAAAACAGAGTTGCATCTACACATTGTGATCAGATCTACATGTTTTCTGACTTGAATTTATCACAGAATGAATTATTTATCCTGGAAAAAAGATCCCTTGTCCCCATGATGGTAATGTTTCTTGATTCAGAAATCTACCACCTCAAATATCACTGTGACATCGTATCAGCGTATCAATCACCCTTAAAGTAGTCTAAGCGGGAGAATTAAGGAGATATTTCAAACTTGACTCCAAGCATCCTCTATGATTCCTCACTGATCTAAAATCGAACTGTAGCTTCCAGCTTAGATCAGATTTTCATTAGAAACATTTGTCGTTTGTTTTTGACTTCAGCGCTGATTTCCAGTGCCATCAAATCTGTGCAAATGAGAAAAGAAGGAAACGGCATTACACATCATGGCAATGATCCCGGTGTGATTGGCATGAAATTGGCTTTCATGAGCTCCAAACTATTGAACAAGTAGCATGAAGGCTGAAAGCAGGCTTAATCCCCAAATTAGGTGCTATAAAGTCGATTTCGACCAATATGACCTTTGGAATGAGCTGTAGAGCTAGATAAGGGCGCTGCTAGTCGCTACAGCTGTTCTCCTGGTCAGGAGAAAATCTGATATTATAGGAGCTGTTTGGAGATATTAGCTCGGAGATTGGTTTGGAGAGGGCTTTCCTTTTGATGGTCAATGGAAAATAGCTGTCATTAGAGGGCAGGTTCATGACAGGCTGTTCTACTAGTGATTAATTACCAACTGATCAAGGTCATTTACATATCAGATCGAGTGACTGTTCTTTCTTCCAAATTAGGACGACAGATTTTCAAAAACAAGGAGGATTTGAAAATGCATGAATTTTTCTAATTTCTGTTAATTAGCATAATAAATTTTCAAAAGAGTGTAAAAATTGTATGAATATCAAAAAAGAAATTTAATTAATCAACTTGAGTTATCATTATATATAACTAATTCAATAGAAGGTTGCTTTTCAATTTGGGAGTTTGTTTTCATTTATTTGTGACAAAAAAAAGCAAAAAGTTTAGGACAAAAATTTTAAGAAAAAAACAGTTTTACATCACAAGTCATGTTATTTCCTGTCTAATTATCCCTGTGGGTAATTTGTTATGGTGGGTAATTTGAAGTTGGTGGTTTGACGGTTGATGTCAAGCAGACAGCAGACACACCATTCTATGATCTGATACTCTTGTGTTATACACCAGATTACACAAGCTTCCAAACTTCTACTCCTGATCTGTGTCCCAGAAAAGCTTGATACCAGTCAGATAAAACACGCCTCAGCAGGAATGCCAAACACTGACAAATTACTTACAATGATTCTAACCAGTTTTTTCTGTCATTTGATTTTTTTCTTGAGTTGAAGAGGAAAAAGAAAGGGGGAAAAACCAGCCTCAGCGCTGTAGAAAGTGATTACATGTTCATAGAGAACCAGCATGATTCGACAATTGTAGCAGACAGATTTTGTAATTTCCCATTATCTTAATCGTAATGTCTCAGAAAGTGGCGATAAGATTGATGGTAGAGAAAAGAGACCACTGTTGGAAATGACTTATCATTTATATTTGCCAAAAGAATTCCAAAGAAATTTTCTGGTTCAGATATTTCTAAATAAAAGGAAAAGCCAGAAGATTTGGCTTTACCCTGCTGCGTGTAATTTGTGGTTTCAAGAGAGAGAAAATATATGGATCCAAGACTTGGCGTGGTATTGTAGATATGAAATGACACATTTCAGGCTTTAAGATTAGTTCTCGTCACGGAATCAAATTTTGAAGGAGGCAGACTACCCATGGGGTTAATCTTGTACTTAATCGTATACATAATATAATATAGGTCACAGTGACTCAGTTGTGTGGGATAACATCTATACAGGTCATAAACCATGTTCTATATATACAGAAATAATTGAGTTGCATTATGTTTCATATCCCTAGAGCATGATGTGTAATGAAAATTAATGTTCACCTGGAAAGAAATAAGAAATTGATTTTAACAAAAACCACATTGTAGTGCTAGGCAGTTGCCTTGGGCTAGAGAAGGCCAGGGTTGTTGTGAAAACAGAGTCTGGAAGCAAGATCCAGAAAGTAAGGAACAATGTGATAATAGGAAACTAATTGGTCCTATAACGGCTAGCCACCAATCAGATGTACAATATTACAGAAAGCAGGGCTAATGTTAACTGGCTAAAATAGATGAGAATGAAATACATTCGCAGGAAATTAGATTAACTAGTTCTCCTTGTGAATTTTACTAGATGTTGAATGGCAGAAAAAAAAACTGTACAATTATCTATGAAATATTGTTATTGTTACATTATTCAATTACCCTTCGGTCGGAAAAACAGTGTAGACTGCAGCATGAAAAAAATGTCCTGTATCATCTTTCATTGGAGACAGTGAATGACGTTAATGGTTATTCTGTAGCTGTTGAATGGGCAAATAAATCAGTAATGGAATCGCAGGGTTCTATAGCCACTGAAAAATAACGGCAAATAGGTTTCATTGTTTGGTTGAAGGGGAAATGTTATGATTGGCCAAGCACTTGATGTAAAGAACGGATCTACCAATATATCGCGTGAAAGCGAAACCCCAACAGTCCTGCTGGCTGTATTGTATGAGAAAACACTTGTATTATTGTCGTATGTGATGTAATGTTTTGGCTTGAGGCAATTAACCCAGTAATTATCAGAAATTGTGCAATTATTAAAAAAAAGTAATTTCGCTTGGGTGTTAGATATCAAAGGGTAGAAATGTTGTGTTTCATCCTTGTTTCCTCTCCCCATTAAAGCTATCTTGATCCTAAAGTGACGGCATTCATCTCTCAATGAGTGCACTGGATATATGGAACTAGGATAATTGGTCAATATTGTATGAATAGATGACAAATTTGATTAAAAAAAATTCCATTCAATTTCCCATGAACACGAACTATAATTACCTTTACTATGAAATGACTTTATCCAATAAAAATAGTCAAATTACTAGTGCATTTAATTAGGAAGCAATCAAACTAAAAAATTGTTGAAATCCCTTGTGAATCTAAAGTTGTTTTTATACTTAATTGATGAAGTTTGACATGATATTATGCACAAATGTTTCTGTTTGAAACTGGTTTGTTTTCAATAGGGAAAAATTATACAACTTTTAATGAATACTGACAAATTACCATTAGCTGAGAATGTATGTAAGAGAGAATTTTTGTAATAAAATCTGAAGGATTAGAAATATATATCTTCAACCTATGCTGTAAATGAACACCATCAAATCACAAGATTCATGTTTAACTGCTGTCAGACTAATGAAAAAAAAATAGAAGATTAAATTTTGGTTGAAAATTCCAGTACTGGGTATTGTTCTTGAGTTAAAGACAACGATTTGTGAGACGATACGTCCCTCCAGAAAACCATCTCTGTCTGCCATTTCAGTTGTGCAGCTGACCATATGTACTCATTGATCTCCAATATAGTATTAAGGCAACTGGCGGAATATAACTTTCGCGTCTCCAGCCACTAGAGAGTTCCTGTCCATATATCACCAATGATGACTAACTCTGATATTAGTGATAGTTGCTTACTAAATGATCATCAGTGTCCACACAGGCCGATATTAATAACTGTGAGTGATGACTGCTCTTCGTTGGGAGAGAAATAAGCTCAATTTACACGGCCATCCCGACACCCTAGTCGGTCATTGTGGAAATACCGCAATGTTGATAAACAGACAAAGTGTTACATGAATACTTTAGTTCCTTACTCTATACAACAATAACTCGATTTATCACAAAGGGGGTTCCTTTATAGGCATGAGAAAAACCGATTTCTTCAGGAATGATTACTAAGAAAATGATGTACGTAGTGGTTTGTTAGATTTCCCGTTTTGGACAAACGATGGCCGTCAACATCCTGGTTTTATTGGAGTCCGCGTACTAGGCTTCTCAGACTCACCATTACACAGGTCAATACTGTAGTCCTAATTCAATTACAGTAGACGGTCACTAAACAACATGGTTTTAAGCTTTCCTATAAATAACCTTTAAATGCTTCAAATACAATCAATAACAGCTTTAAAATGGAAAAAGAATGGGACAGAATAGCAGTGTAAAATTTGACATGCAAAAATTTCAAATCATAAATCTGAACTGTTTAATTTGTTAAGTCTATTGACTTGAATTTTTTGTTTAGATGATCTTGTTACCAGATTAATTAGTTGTTGTCTGATATTGGTTGGAAATCTTTGCGACATGTTTTGGAATTTGTCACTTTTTTTTCGGTAGTACTATAGTAACATCATGTTGAAGCTCATGGGCCTCAGCGGGAACACTGCATGACGTCCTGTTTGTCTACGGCTTTTCATAGTTTGTCTGAAAAAAGCAATATTGTGAAATTGTAGTAAGAGGGTATAAACTTGAGAGTGTGGGACATGGAACTAGACATGCCACCCTGATTAACATTCCCGGGTATGTGAGATCGGAGGCACACAAACATCACTGGAATCAATTCGGCCAAAGCTTGTGGGTGCCTTAATGACGGGAGCCTCCCAACACCTGGCCACAACAGTCAATTAACAGGTGACACCTGGGGGATGACAGATTACCCAAAACGTTCTACCTGTGCTTTTTGGTCAAGTTTGAATGTTGGAATTATTGATTCACGAATTTGAACCTGTCAGTCTTGTTTATTGATTGACATGTTATGTATAAGGAAATGTGGTCGTGAAAACAGGCGGGTAATAAAATGGATGGTGGGATAGAAATTGTGTCAATATTCCAAAAGGCTGTCACAAAGATTTCTACAAAGGTTTGCCATTTGTACGTGATATGTACTGATATTTGTAAAAACAATTTGTAAAAAGAGAACTGGTAAATCAAACTCATTTTGAAGAAATTAAAAGCCACAACTTACTGATCTTCTAAAATCCTTGTTTTCCTAATAGGTAAGTATACACACACACAGTTATCTTGGTATACACAAGATATTTAGTGGCAAAATTGAACAAGCAAGTGAAAATTGTTATCATTAAAGATTTTATTTCCAATGTTAAAAATTTTCAAATAAATTATAAAAAAAATCCTTATCTTAGAGAATTTTATACCAATGGTTTTAATTTGTTTTTTATTTATTTTGGAAAAAAATAGAATCATTCTTCAATATGTTGAATGTTTCAGATTTATAGTGAGGTTTTAATGTCTGTGGAATCGGTGATGAATTAATCTCTGTTGGGCTATCTGGCATGTTGTCATTACTTGTACATTGACACAGGAGCATGTGTACAGACAGGTCGGACATGTACGTAGCCGATTTTTGAGATGTAATATTGGAGCTCTGATTGTTATTGATGGATATAAAAAGTCAAAAGTAATGGGCCATGCTAATTTGGTCAGACAGAATCACTCTAATACATCAACATGAAAAGAAGAAACACTGGGGGGTCAGATGAGCCGTTCAATCAAGTGGATTGGTTACATTTCTATGGCTATCACGAGAGTCATGTGGCCACAATAAAAAATTCTCTGGACAGTGGCCATAGCATGGAATGGACCTGCATCACCATGGTGAACGCCTGTCGGAGTCCAGACTCTGTAGCAGCTGATGCCAGCTTCTTCGCTCTCTCACCTCCCTGTGACACCCGTCCTGTCATCACGATGACATTGCGTTCTCCAAGTAAATGCATGTGCCTGTGTTTGCGTGGAGTCACCATGACAACTGATCCACCATTTGTAGACCTAAGATAAATGAACTCTGAGGGCAGGAAGGAAGTTCTGCATCCCAAAGGGGGTCACCGAAAGTGCAAATTCCAATTACATTCCCTCGGTCCACCAGTATCAACAATTTGTTACACGGTGTAAATTGAAAGCTGCACAATGAGATAAAAGGTTATTAGGAATCACATATCCACACTCATCTGTTGTGAAGACCCACTAATTACTCTGGAAAGAGGATTAGGGACTCGGATCCCCCACACGTGGATCGGCCAATTACCAGGGAACAACTGACATGGATAAAGATACAAGCCCTAATAGGAGGTCACACGTTTTGTGGTTTTTGTGGTGACTTGGCGACTGTTAGGTGACTTTATTGGTTATTAGAATTGTCCAAGAAACAAAAAGCCGCAGATTGTTGAACCTAGCGTAGCTGATGACACCTCTGGCCGTCCTATAGGCTTTGGTAAAGACATCAGCAGCACACTAAAAGGTATTAAGGCAGTAAAGATAACTCTTATGTTGTGTAATCTCCAGGGAAGGTCTACACATCACAGCACATTAACTATATACAAACTTGGCGCCAGAGACATGAGATGGTCCCCACGCCAGAGACATGAGACGGTCCCCACGGATACACCTCTCGCTGGTCACCAGCTAGCTGTTGGGCAAATGTCAGAGTGTTCTCCCAATATTAGGCAAAAGATCACATTTATATGGCATCACTAGAACCAAGAATCTATGTCAATAGTCTATTTATCTAATTTGAGGTAAAACATAAAGAAACCAATGGCAGAAAAGAATCAATTTAGAAACTACACACTATGTATATTTAAACAACACCTTTTTATTATATTTTGACACGGTAACCAGAAACAAATTATCTAGTTGAAAGGAATAAATTCTATTAAATACCAAAATATTACCCGTATGATGCTACAGGCTAGTGTTTGGTGCATATGTTCTAAATCAAGGATATTTTTAATCAATATTTCAAGTTATGGAAATGTCTTGAGGGTATATTTCTGTGTTGCTGAATTTAAATCCATGCATTGATGTTTTTCTATCTATTATCTTATGACCCAATATATCCTAAACTTCAGGAATTTTATCACCGATCAAAGATACATCATCTGTTATGATTTTAAGTGATGAAAATTAAATGTCATTTACAAGGATAATATCCTTTTTGTTACAAGTATAAATAACATTATAAACTATTAAATAAATACAGGGTTACATAGCAACTAAATAAAGGCAAGGGTTAGCCTGGTAACTTTGGGGTCAGCCATTGTGGTGGGGTGCCGATTTGTATAGGTAACACCAGCCACCCAGTAAATCTGAAGGGCATGTGTGTAGCCAACCTCCAGTGTAATAAATCATGCTGAAGAGTGGCCGACCAGGGGAGATAATTGGTCTAAGGTCGTCCATCACGTTGACCCTACAAAGTAGTTGTAGGGGTGATATGAGGTCATCTATCACACTGACCTTACAAAATGGCTGTAGAGGTGGTCTGGTGGCTGTTCTGTTTACACCTCCTGTGTGAGACGGCAGATTTCAATGAAGAGACCTTGCTATCCATCCTTATAGTGGAGCATGCATCATTAAACCATGCAGCCACAGCTAACCTGGTTGTGGGGAACCCATAATCAAGCCAGTATTTTAGGGGGTAGGTTTACAAAACTCTTAAGTAAATCAAGTTACTGTGACAGAAGCCAAGGTGGCTGGACTGTTGAATCTCCTCTGTACAGGCACCCAAAATAATTTATAACTAGGTTTCCTTTGTAAAATACAAAAAAAATATAAACAATCAAATTGTGTCAGAATCTTAGGAACCACAAAAACATAGCAATAAACAGGATGTACATGTATTTGCTTTATGAGTTAAAATTTATGGAAATCAGCTATCAGTATGGACCAGATAATATATTATACAAATTTTAAACAAGTTAAGTATTGAAAAGATGTAAGTAAGTAATATATTGTACATTGTAACATAAGCCCTTAGTTGAGAGGACAGAAATCACACAGCCACAGCGCCCCCTAGTTGCTCTGGGTTGACCTCGTTAACAGCTGTATTTTCTATTCAGGATGTTTGTTGAGCGGCTGATTGGAAAAAAATAGATTAAAACCAAACAAAACATACTCTCAGGTGTATTCAAATGTTCTAAGGGAGCAGTTTTGTCTGTGAATGAAGACTTTTAATTAATATTTGAAGAAATAATGATCAGAAAAATGTTCCAATAATTAGATAAACTTGAAATGATGTTCCATTTCAAGCCAAATTAATCACTATCTCCAGGAATGTAAGCTCATTTTCAGTTATTGCATACTGACTCGTAGTCATACAGCCTTATTAGAATGTCACAGATATGTACAATGTTGTTGAGTAAATAATTAGATATCGGAGAGTTGTGATTATGACTTCTCTGTACACGTACAGCGCCATTCCTGAGAACAATATATACTTACATGGTAGAAGAACCTTTGTTATGGTGTGGAGTTGGCATGTGATAAATGTGAGGTATATAGACATGTGGATGTTTCCTAGGTTTATGTTGATACAGATGCATATTGCACGAGTTAAGTGACGTCTCTATCACCATCAATTTTCTGCAGAGAAGGCTAGATTCATCACTGACTGATCAGAGTAGCCATTAGTCAACATTTGCCACAGAATTGTACATAGGGTACTCCATTCAATGTAATCATTACATAGAATTTTCCATCAGCGAAAAATTGCTGAAAGTGGCTACAATTAGGGGTAGAAATATGGCTATAGATTTGGAACATGCTCCCTTCTATCACAATAAGGAACACTGCAGGGCTTCCACTGTTAAATCACCCAATTTCACTTTCAAGTACCATTCAAAGTTGTTCTGTGTAATTCTATTTATCGGCAGTGTAGACATTGAAGTTGGAGGGGTTTGGCTGGGGTACAGTGTTTAACAGAGTTGAACAGGTTCATTTCTCTCCCATTACACATGACTCGGTTTCATCCACACTTCTCTTGTTATCTTGATTTTGATTGGTTAATTTAATTACTCCATCCCCACCTTTAATGTTATATTGAATTTGATTAGCTACTACTTTCAACACTTCTCTTGTTATCTGGTCTTTTGATTGGATATATTTCAGGTTAATTATTTGCACATTATGATGCAGCATGTTAAATTTCATCATATTAATTAGATGTTAGTGTGGAATTATTTATCACACAGCTGTGTTATATATCTGTTTAAAAAGAAACTAAATAGATTTGTTTTGAGAAAAATTAATTAATACCGAGTTAATTTGACTTTGTTATGTGTACACAACTTAAATAAGTGTCTTAACCACCTCTAATAAACCCCACAAAGTGCAATCTGAAACTTAAAAGGATAATTAAGTCTTTGGTGCTACGGATGGGTAGACATGACAAAGAACTAAAGGTCATGCCAGTATCTCAAGGTCAAAAGGCAAAGGTCAAATGTGGTCAGAAGTGGGGTTAGATTTACTACAGTTCTGCTGTCTATCTTGCGGTTTGATGCTATCTGGTACAAAATTGTTGGGTTTCTGTGACAACTATTTCACGGTTGGCCGATGCCTAAGTAGGGATGAATTCACCCCAATTTTACTGCCATCAAACTTGATAATCCTTAAAGCCTCTGTACATAAACGTTATAAACTTCAGTGAATATTTTTGAGGGTGAAAAAATTCTCCCGATCAGACCTTAGCTGTAACTATAAACTTGTAGTGCCATTCATGAAACTGTCTTGTATTGTTTAATTGTGTTAGTTAGTAGCAGCCTAATCTCATTCGTTTCAGTGCGTGTGTTTGGGTCATTGTACGAGATAAACGGAGGCATCTTTTATCTCTCTTCAAATACACATCTCTATTTGTGTGGCGTGTATCATCTTTTGTACATTAAACCTGTCCTGAGTGTACTAGAGTAAACAGGCAGCCGATGCTGAACTATTAAATTAACACTCATCATTGTCGGGCAAATATAGCGAGAAAAAAGGATTCAAAATGCTACCATTTGTCACTGGGAAAAAAACTCAATGTATTTTGTAGTGTTACAATGAATTTGAACCCTAACAGTTATTTGTCTGATGTTGGGTTCAAACAAGTGCAAATTCCATTAATTAACAATGAAAGTTTTTATGATGTTTTTTCTCTTGAAAGAATTTGATCCATTTTCTTTGTTTGGTTAAAATGTTGTCATAGCTACAATAGCATGCCCATTGGTAGTTTTGATTTTCTCTTTGTTTTGGAAGGAGTGTCTGTCATTGTTCCTGTCATGAATGTTGACTTGGAAAATAAACGAATGATGTTTATTTTGATGTGGTGGAAGGAAGGAGATTTTGGTGTGGGGAAGTTAAAGGTGGAAGTGGGGTAGATGGTAGGGGTAAGGGGGTAGAGGGAGGGGTAAGGGGGTAGTAGGGTAGATGGTAGGAAGGGGGTAGAGGGAGGGGTAAGGGGGTAGTAGGGTAGGTGATAGGAAGGCTTGAGGGAGGGGTAAGGGGTAGAAGGGTATATGGTAGCGGTAAGGGGGTAGACGGAGGGGTAAGGGGGTAGTAGGGTAGATGGTAGGAAGGGTTGAGGGAGGGGTGACG
>JAUMHH010027225.1:0-24722 GCA_032359455.1 Chlamys rubida
CACAAACCAATGACGTAACAATCAATACCTGCTCACAAGAGAAGATAACTCTGCAATACGCAAAGACGGAATTGTAATTCTTCAGTTACACTCGTGTGTCGTTTCTTGCATCTTGAAATATAAATAACCCTTCTTGCGATGCTTATGATCTATTACACTTTGCTTACTTTTCAGATAACATAATTAAAAAAAAAAATTAAAGTCAATGAAATTACGAATTGATTAGTGTTATGTTTCTTATTAACAGGTTCACCTACAGACACAACAGTCAGAGAAGGTCAAGGTCACGACCCTAGTCGGCCGTATCATTAAGAATGACGGTGTTCTGGGGATATATAACGGACTGTCCGCCTCCATCTGTAGACAGGTAAGGCGCTCAGCAGTGAGCAAATAACAGTATGTACGTGGATAAAATAAAACCCTAAAGTATTCAACTATTATATTATACATATAAATAAATATTCCAAAGCCTTAATGAACAGACACGACAGCATGACTGGGATAACGACAAATGTACTACTGTAGATTAAATTAATCACTGGAAGATTAAGTAAAGGTAAACTTATTCAAACTTTTAGTCAGTCGATGCAGGAAGTCAAAAACAGGAAACATTTTTTATTGCACCATTTGGTCATTTCATCCGTATAAGAGTATTAGGTCAAAAGAATGAGTATCATCAGTATTGTATTACTATTATTCGCGAGGACATCCATTCACTCAACGTTGATGTCGAACTTACGTTGTTATGTATTAACAATTGTTCACGTCACACTTCTATACAAGATCTATTGTTAATGCAAATTTATGCAAAAATAACAATCACGCAAAATAAAGATTATCTGCAGTAAATATGACAGAAGCTTGTATTTATTAAGTATTCATTTTCATGTATGATATGAAAGAAAAGGCAATAATGGGCGTTGCCAGTTCTTATCTATTCGTATTTGTATACATGTTGTACATGGATTTTGATATACTATTATCAATACAAATCAACAAGACTACACACTGCCCATTACTTTGTATTATGTGATACCTCTATAATAACAACTAACCAATGTTTTGTTAATTTGGTCAGTTGACGTACTCCACTACTCGGTTTGCTATATACGAGACGATAAAGAAACGGCTGACCAAGGATGGGGGTGTGATGCCGTTCTACCAGAAGGTTGGCACGGCCATTGTGTCGGGTGCCATGGGAGGTTTCGTGGGTACCCCCGCCGACCTCATCAACGTCAGGTATTCGCCATGCCTCTGTTGTTGTTGTCTTGATCGATAATGTTTTAACATGTGTGTGTTTCTGTGTTTTATTTCGAAATAATGAAATATTTCCAAATCTTACTTTCTAATGTAAGCAATCGCTTGGTGTTAGCTTGTTTGGTTCTGATCATAATTGTGTTGCCTCACATGTTTGTAGATACTATTATATACGCTTGAGAATAATGCTGACAATGCCTATTGGATGACTAACACTTTGCTTCCCCACGCTTACCCTTCCGGAACACATGGTCTTATGCTCGGTGTAAATCTTTCCTTTGTTAATATTTTGCCCTTGTTTTATCGATCTTGAGCTTGAATTATGGATTTGTTGACACTTTGTTACTCATCTTATTGAAGTGTAACAAAAGAGAAAGACCATCATTTCTTGACGTTTAATGAACCGTTAGCTAGGTTCTTATTCTTGTTCACCGTTGACCTATATAAACATATTGCGTTTTTTTCTCGCTGTGATTAAAGGTACTATCGTGCAAAATTCGATTGTTTTTATCTGTTTCAGGATGCAGAATGATGTAAAGCTACCAAAAGATCAACGAAGAAAGTGAGTTAAAATATCTGTATGTGGGCTAAGGGATCATGATATGGCTCGTTCATTGTATACAATAACATGGCTTAAACGCAGGTAAAAAGAAAGTAGTTTGTACAAAAAAACCGATTTGGAATGCTCCTGTCTTTAGATAATATTACGTGAGTATTAATATGTTCGTTGTTGGAGAACTTTATCAATGTTCACATGAAGCAACTATATAATTAAAACATTTCATGATTCATATATTTCTAGCTATAGGAATGCCTTTCACGGGTTTTACCGAGTGTTTCGGGAAGAGGGGATTGCCAGGATGTTCTCTGGCGCCAGCATGGCCAGTTCCAGGGCGATCCTGGTCACCGTCGGACAGGTGTGTATCCTCCCCTTCATCTTTAATTGTTCTTCTGGAGAAAAAGTCAACTAAAAAAATAATCGTTTATGAAATGTAAATGTCAAAGAGGTTCTGGTAGGCGTTCCTTTGTAAAATCTTAACGACGCATTAATTTTAGATAAAAAAAACAATTTCTGTAGACAGAAATAACATCATTAATGGTTTAGTTTGAAAATATCACTTTTATTTGGCCAAGGTAATTTGAAAACCTTTGAGTATTTGAATGAATTATACAACACGACACATGAAGATGTTGGTTGATCTGTGTTTACAGCTGGCATGCTACGACCAGATCAAACAGACCCTTATGAACACAGGCTTCTTCAAAGACAATGTATTAACACATGTAACCTGCAGTGCAGTAGCGGTGAGTGCACATTCTTTATTTTAACTGCTGAATTCTTTTCAGTTAGCATTCAGCAGTGTTGTTTGTTCGTTTGACAGTTTATGTCATCGCAACACGTATAGGTCTCATCACGGGTGTCAATGCGTAGGCCACAGGTACTAGCCTCGTCTGTCAATACACCTATGCATTTATTATAGGTGTATTGACAGAGGGGGCTAGTACCTGTGCGTAGGCAACAATAAATATTTTGCATGACAACTGGTGCCAAGACATACTCTACACATGTTGGTCAAATGACTACACGTGTCAGATTAAATATAAAATATCCCACAATAGCAAAATAAAATGTTAAAATCTATCTAAAAAGACAACACCTGGAATTAATAAGACACCATAAAAAAGGACATGATTCACATCTTCGAACAATGGAGGATAAATTAGAGACTTCGGGAGGGTCCGCGTTCCTTAAACCCCATGTGGCGACCTTCATGATGTCTCCGTCAAATCTAAAAACGCTTTCAATTAACATGGCATATCCACTAATCTCTCTGAAATTTCAGGGTACCATAGCTACGGTGATTTGTCACCCTGTGGACGTAATGAAGACTAGGATGATGAACGCCCCGCCTGGACAGTACAGTGTAAGTACGCCAGAGACGACATTACCTGTAAGAAACGGTTTCATTCTAAGCAATAATACCTATATTGTGACTTATGTTGCTCTATGTCTAGATTGTCAGCCAGATTGACTCTCAGCAGTCATTCGTGTATCTAGCCAATCTTACTACCAGAAAATCAATTAGCGATCTACTGTATAACATCACTTCTTTAAACCATTTTCAGGGTTTATTAGCATGTGCAAAAGACATTGCCAAAAACGGACCTATGGGATTTTTCAAGGTAAGAGTGATTTGATTATTGACAGTTTGAAAGTACAAGTAAATGGAATATATTATCACGAATGAACATGTTTCAAATGTGTTTTTTTGCTCACGTGAAAAAAAGTTTTGATTTATACTTTTTTTATATAAATTATGAAAAGAAGTAATTTACTAATAGGACTACCGATAGGATTGTCATTATAAGAGAGACGAAGTGAATATTACATTGGCCCTTATTTATGAAACTCTGTATCTGTGCAAACTTCAATATTAATTCGTGTCAGGGTCATTTTAGTACATTACATATATGTATATCGTAGGAACTTGGGTTGAACTTGTGGCTGGGTACAATCTCCGTGGTCTTTTTTTCTTTTATATCCCGTCACTTAAATTGCAGTCACAAATTTTAGTACAGTATTTGAAACTGCGCATGAGAATATTTTTTTTATAAATAGGAGTGAAGTCATTGTAACATATAATATATTCCTTGTACTACTTCTATTGTTTTTGTCTTTAATAGGGATTCATCCCCGCCTTCGTGCGATATGGACCCCACACAGTCTTCATATTCCTTTTCCTGGAACAGATACGACAGAACTGTGGGGACGACCCCGAGTAGCCACGCAGAAGAAAGCGCTTAGTGTCTTCATAGTTTCGAGTAGTTTTTCGTAACCAAGTACTTTTTATCTCATCAACATTACGAACATCAATACTCTGGCTCGAATTCCCAGAAAATTGAGTTATTTGATAATGTTATCCTGTTGTCTACATATGAGTATTCATTTAAGGATTGAATCTTGCTTTGGTCGATTTCATGGAGTGATGAACTCAGTTGGTGTTGAAGCAATTGTAATGAACTGCGATTTTCATAGAAGCATTATTTTTGCAGATATGCAGATCGATAAATCTCGAATTCCCCGGAAATACAACACTTCACCGAAGGATTTTCTATACAAATGTGAAAATATCACCACATCAAGTTTCATACTGAAATATATAGATGAACCAAAAATTAAGTCAGGTTTTGTGTAAACTTATTTTCTCGAGAAATGTGACTTATCTAGTGATCGAGAATATGAATAGTCGTCCCTTTAGATGCAAAAACATTGCAAGACAGTAAACGTTAGCATTGGACATGTGACGATAGTATATTTGTGTAATATAGAAATGTTTATGGGTACTTTTGATTAACTGTATTTTGTTATTACAGCGAGTTTCATTTATCATGTTTGTACTCTTGCCAATGGCATATCCATTCCATAATCTCTAAACAGAGTTGTCGTTCTTTTCAATCGGTGTGTGTAAGGAACGACAACACTCTGTGTAGAGATTTATACTAATGACCAATAATGGTTCGGTAAAAACTCCTCAAACGCATACGTTAAAATTCTTATTATAAAGCTCACTAAGCCGTGATATATCTGTTTTAGGCAGCCTGTGTATACCGGTAAAACTATATGTAAGTTGTTACATATTATATTTTAAAATTTTAAAACCGCTGCATAATAACAAATTATTTGACTGTTCTTATATCCATATTTTTGTCACGTCAAAGAATGTTAAATCCATATTAATAACAGCGTACCGCTAATATTGCGTTCCAGTTGCGGACGAACAAAAGTCGGTGTAACAAGCTTCTTGAGATAATGACATGAATATGATTTTTTTAATACATTTCTGTTCGATTTTATGGATAAAAGTATCAGTCTATCGAACTGCTATTTCATAGGTATCGTTTTAATACCTGGATATGTTTGTTGAAGTTTGGATTTTAATAATCAAAAATTTGTTGAGACAAAATTTACCAAAAGAGGTCATACAATTTAGTTCTGGACTATTAAGTATTGACATATATATACATGAATATATCGATTATGTAGGCTTCAAAATCGACAAAGCAAATAGACATGATATTCACTAACGTTCTCAAACTTTACAGCCATCTTCAGGCGTTTACTTTTAATTTCTAGGTTACAATTTTATCAACATTATGATACATTGTATATTTTTATGTCTAAAAATATAATATTTAATATTTATTATATACCGTTATTTATCATTTGTTTTCCTAGAGAATTAGAAACATGTCGTCTGTAATGAATGCCGTGGTTAAGGTGTGGGTGCCGTGTGAATGTTTGTTTGAAATGTTGAAGTTATCCTTGTGTATGACACAATCTTGTGGATATTGTGTTTATCGTTTAGATATGTAAACATAAAACATCAACAAGACAAATAGAGTTGACCATCACTGACGTTTTCAATCCTTCGGTTATCTTCAAGTGAGTACTCGACTCCTACTGTCGAGGTTACAACGTCAACTCTGTTTACATTGCTGGTTTGTATATCTATCAATATACATATACACCTTTTTTATTATTTATTGACCGAGTGAAAAAACAAATATTGTTTCTTCTTTATGAATGACGTGTTTATGTGTTGGGTGCCGCGTGGATGTTGGTTTCGGACCAGTAGATGTGTCTACCTTATGTTTACGTTATAACGGGTAGACTCTATCTAGTGGCCAATTTGTATTTTAGATGTGATATTTAGTCCTATATTTTACTGTGTATATAGGTGGAAGACTATGTTGTTACTTTCTGTTGTTAAGGCGACCAGTTGGCCTTCGTTTTATACAGAACTACTAGTTAACGATACGTTCTTGTACCAAATTATTTAATTAATAAAGGAATTTATCATGGACTATAATCGTTCAGTCTTTGTTTATGAAAATTTGATTTTGATGGACGAATATCTCACACTACCAGGAGGAGACATTTTACATATAGAAATGGCAAATTCTGCAACATATTCTATGTACAACTGAATAGTTTCATATGTTCATTTTGAGAATACAGACCTTAGTTAAAACTTTGAATGTACAATGAAAAACAACATACGCTTCTTGTAAAACTCTCTTAAACAAAACAAAAAACCGCCGTACAAACAAACAGCATCTTTTATTTAATGTTACAAAGCATATATGTGTCCTATGCTTGAAATTGTGAATATGCATAAGGATATTTAATGTTTAAACAATAAACATGTGCTTCTATTAAAAAGAACCATGTGATGTGTATTTGTAAGGTAATAAATCGACAATGACTTGGTAACAGATTGGTCCTCCTTATATTCGTACATGTATTAAGTACATTTTGTCAAACGTTCTGAGACAAGTGTAGTGGCTTCCTGTAAAAGGCACGTCGAAGAAGTCCATTCGTCGGTCCTGTGTCTTCAAAAGATTCTGTCATATGCACGTGTCCAAAAATATTTCAAATGATTATCTTCTTAATTGTTTCATTATAATCATTTCAAAGGTGACGTATGTTCCACGTGTTCTTCATATAGGTGAATTTAAGACGTAGAATTGAAGTTTATTTAACACAACAAATGAACTTGTAACTTTTTGAACAATATTGCCATTTTCACTGTCAACTTCATTAGTCAAGCGTAACAAACGGAAACTCCGAGTTTGTTTTCATGAAAGAGAATCCCATATGTTGGAAGTCCGACTTTCTATTTCTTGTGGGAACGCTCAAACTATTGCTGAGAGTGTAGAAAAAACAGGATGATCTTAATATTTTTGTAAGGAACGCGTATCATCTGGGTTTTTTCTTTAATTTATTTTGCACATACATGTATCTGTAAAGAGCTATTTAGTTGGAAGTATATTGCATTATGGAAATATTTAATTTTGAGGGTTTTGATTAAAGAGTCATTTCCACAACGGAATTCCATTACAATTTGAACGAGAAACATTTGAAATGCGACCTAATGCTATGCAAGAAAGGGCATTTAGGAAATTGAAACAGCAATATCAACTTCCACTTACGTCTCTATGTGGTCACCAGGCTCTGTTCAATATTGCACAAATGTTTATAACTCAACAATAAGTGCGAGTGCCTTTTTTCATATGTAGCTCCAAACGATGTCAAATGTGCCTTATTATAGTTAATTAAGGATTAACTTCAATATATTTTTCATGTTATGGAGATATAACACAAAAAGTGGAGTGTACTCTAAATAAACCGCGAAGCTGTTTATGATGAGAGTACACTCCGGTTTTTTGTGTTATAGCTCCATAACATGAAAAATATATTCAAGTTAATCCTTATAATTTAATCTACTATACACAATCCCTGTGGAAATCCACTTTTATTGATGGACTATTTTCTCTTAGAAATTATTACGCCGCTGTATCAGCCAATCAAAAGCGACGTTACAAACGGCGACGTCATTTTTTTTACGTTATGGACTGATAACATAAATTTTTAAGCCAATGAAAATGCTTGTTACAAGCAAGATTAAATTATTTTTAAATAATAGTATATTTTGTATGTTTTACAGTATGGCATCAGCGGTCCATTCTGGTACGCGGCTGGAGCCACAATACAAATTCTTCTGTTCGCCATGATATCCGTCCAACTGAAAATCAAAGCGCCAGGCGCTAAAACTTTCCTCCAAGTGATCAAGGCCCGGTTCGACTCCCGTACACACAAAACCTTCTGTGTCTTCGCCCTGATGACTAACATTATCGTTACAGCAATGCTGATGTTAGGTAAGTAAGGATTAGTCCGTTTATTTTATAGCTCACCTGGTACGAAGGACCAAGGTGATTTAATGTCGTACTGCATTGTCCATCGTCCGTCCGTCAACCATTTTTTTCAACCGATTTTCCTCCATAACGTCTGATTAGAATACAAACAAATTTGATGGGGATTCAAAATTAAACAAATGGCCAGGTGAGGCAAAAAAGGGGGTTTATGGCCATGTTACTTTAATCGACTTCTTTCCTAGAATAAGTGATGGATTCCACCGATATTTTGTTGGAAGCATGTCTAGGGTGAGGGATACAAACATGTACGAATGGTGGGTTGGTTGTATACGCTAAAACGTCCTAAGCTAAGGTCATTTAAGGACGTGCATGTGTGTATGTATGCTATCTCTCTGAAATACAATGCCCAAGGCAACCAACACAGAATTTCGCCCAGTCACATTATACTGACAACGGGTGAATACAGTTGTTGCCATTACCCTAAATGCGGAACGTTAAGCAGGGAACAACAACTACTATTTTAAGGATTTGGTATGTCCCGGCCTGGGGCCAGAACCCATTGCCTTCCTTACCTGGGCGAATGTGCAACATTACAGCCAAAAGGGAAGTATTACCCAGAGAGAAATATACAAATCCCTAGCATTGCAATGGGTGCAGAAGATTTATGCAGGTCGCTTTTGTGCCCCGAAGTAGAGGCCATAGTTGCAAATCCCCAATTATGCAGGGGGTAAGCACATTAGCCGCCTCTTCCGATACATGCAGTGGGTAGCAGCAGTTGTATACTTTTTGTCAATCCCCGACATGCAGGGGTGACGAATGGTTGGGCTGAAGGGCAGGGCCATTAGGCGTTATTTGGTTATGTTGCCTTAACTGACTTCTTGTCTTGAAATAAGTGATGTATAACATCAATATTTGAAGGTAAATTTGGCTATACTACTTTAATCGACTTTTCCCTGGAACAAAGAGATGGATATAACCAAAGGAACCATTGCAAAGTGAACAGGATTCAAAATTATACAAATGGAGCGACTGACCGCCTGTAGGCTTTAGCCGGAGGATTTAATTTTGATACATTTGCGGTTTCTTAAGATAGCTGGATAACCAGCGAGTATTAATAATATGAATTATAATCTCCGTGAATATATATTTACAGTCACAAAAATGATAATCGGTTTACTCTTTTCTGCCGAATGATGATAATAAAACTAAAACACAAAAGTGCGCTCGTGAGTGCGACATATGTACGTGTACTTTTACTTACTGCAAGAAATTTAATCCCTGTTAATTAGTCCTAATCGGGACAAGCGCGAAATATTTACCCTGCAAAATTATAAAAATATACAGCACTTTGAAAAGCATCCAAGCCTACTTTCCAACTTACAGTGTTCTTTTTCTTTAACATTCCTAATTGATATTTCTGATCATTACTAAGCAGAGAGAAAACCCCGTTTCGTGGCCTTTGAAAATATCATTGTGATTTAATTACTATAATTGTCCATTACATTCCGAAATATTCTGTGAAATTGCATTCTTACCATTGTTATTGATTAGCTCATTGTATCCTTAGTTTAGATCAGACAAATATTCGTTTGAGATATTTATTCTGCACTTGCAGCTTCTCTGTTTAAATGCACCTGATAATGGAAATTGTGTCTTTTCTTTGAACCGTTATTTCTAATGATTAACTGGGTTGGTTGTATCCTATTACAATCGCGCCGTGCGCGTGGATTTCCTGTCTGTCTAGGGAGTGGCTGTACAGACATCGCGCAGGAGGATAATTGGTATCAACTAGCTCACGTTGTACCTGGGTGTGTCAGGCTCAAGCAATTAAGTCAATGCACCTTACGCACTTGATTTAACAATGCATGTAAACTATTACGCAGAAAACAATGAAAAGCTTTTAGGTTTTTAAGTGGACACATTTATACAATAGCAATAGAAAGAAATTGTGGTTCACTATACGACATGCATGCGAACCTAGAAGGAAGCGTAGTTACATGTACCTTTAGAGGCGAACGATTTGCTAAGCATTTACAGCAAAACGAATTTTTCTAGACGTAAGACCTGACATTGGAGTAATATCTTAAAATGTGATTGCCAACTGGCTCATATTTCATGTAGCCCATCTCCCGCCAGTGTAAAGCAAACCGATACGAAAGAAACTGAATCTACGCTGAACTACTTTTGAATCCAATCTTGTTCAAATATTAGTTAAAATTCAGGCGACAGGGTCCATATTGAATAAACTGTTAGTAATTTAAGAACTTAATACAAATTATACCATTTAATGTATGCTTTATCTATTACCAAGTTCTATACGCTATTTAATAATGTACTTCACATGGTTTAAGAATGAATATAAGATTCATGCTATTGTATCTTTAAGAAACCAAATAGTTTTCTTTCATTTTATGTGTTACCGACAGGTGGGGCTGCTGTACTGACGAGCCTTATTCAGGACATCTCCGTGGAGTACGCCACCGTGTTGATCGCCGCAGTCATCGGAGCGTACACGCTGATTGGTGGACTCGGTGCAACAGTGTATGTGTCCTATTTCAATACATCCATCATCTACGTCATCATGGTCATCTTCATCATGAAGATCTACAACGATCCCGACTCTCCCGACAACCCACTTGGTGAGTCACATACTGAAAATGTTGTTACCGCAATGTATAATCATCTTAAGTACATTTGTATCCCTGTCCCGCAGCACAGTGGCTTTTCCTACATACAATACTGTACCCCCCTCCTTTAAATTTCAGTTCGGATATAACCGTAGATCAGTTGAGACAGAACACTTCCGATGACCAGGTGATTCAATCGGTTAGAACGATAATATGACAATCTGAAGTCCAGGGTTCAAATCCCGGTCTAGCCCCGATGACTCTTACAGTAAAAACACTTTTGTTGATTATATTTTGTTTATTTCATATTTCCTATTTCTCATAAAGGACCTATAGGGTATTCTTTTATTTTCATAAATGAGTTATCAAAGCTATAATCATGCCGGGAAAAAACAGTTTCCAATACCTAGTAACATTTTGTGGCAGTGGTACGGGGATATTTGTCGTTAGTAGATTAGTAGGCAATATATAATTATCATGGAATATCCACCCCGTACAATGATGGATGAGTATTTTTCTCTCATCGGATATAACCAAACTTCCTGTTAGGGAAAGATTTATCTGTCTTATCATAGGGAGCCGAGGGGTTTCCCCAGTCAGGACAATTGTAGGACGTGATTTCACAATAACAGACCATGGCAGATACCTCATTGGGTTTGCTGGAAAACCATGAAATCACCACATTGATTTTATTCTTCTGGATAGAAAAAGAAATGTCTATCTTCGGAGGAGATAAGCCTTGGCTGAAACATTAATGTTTGGGGGAGAGGGGAGGGGGGGGGATTTCATACCAGGGACAATCGGTGATATGGTTGTTGTTGTCAATAAACCAAAGAATAATTAGAAAAATGTGCTTGTGATTATTTTTTGGTATAAAACATGAATAAAAGATATTTGGAAATTTTTTATTCATTCGTTGTACGTGAAAAAGTATATATATATATTCTTCCACGTCGAAATCATCATATTGCATTTGCTTTGTTAATTAAGGGGTGGGGCAAAATAATTAGAGGTTATATCATAAACTTTTTATTATATGTCTTATTGATAATAAATCAAAAATCAAAACAGTAAAACATTTGTAAGATGTGATCTGATCAACCTTATGGCTACAGTAATGTCGGACTCGGTTTTTTATTGTGTGTGTGTTTGAAGTCCGCATACTCTGCACACATTATTCTGTTTATTAGAGTACCATGTGTATTTAGTCACGCCGGGATAAACTTTAAAATACAGTTTGTGCGTACAAATTTCAATTGGCCGCTTGAATGATCTATTGTCCAAAATAAAATCTTTTTTGATCAATGGCACATTTCATTCGACTTTGCAGAATTTTTAAACAGAATAAGCAGATTTAGCCGTATTCCGGTCCTGTCGGTTTTAACGATATGAAGCTTTATTTACACCAACATACCCTGTCTCCTGCACACTTCCACGCATATACAACACACATAAAGGCACGTCTTTGCATGGCCTTAGCTGTTAATAAGACGGTAAACCTTTTACGAACGAACAAACAAGGTTATTTTCAACTGAAAATTACAGAGGAACTGTACTTTATGGTAAAGACCTTGAAATCAGGATGAGTATACTATGTAATATCCCTTGCTGATTAAAGGTGTTGTTGCTGGATTTCCAGATTAATAAATTTTCGAAAACTAATTACATCATCACGCCCCGTCAAATCAGTTTGTATGCATCTAGGTTTCATTTTATATTTCGTGTCTCATTATCTCTATCAGTAGACTTCTTATTATGGGAACGATACACTAAATATAATGATCTTGCTGAGAGAATAAGAACAAACGACGCATTAGTTCGATGTGCTATGTGCTTAAATATTTAAAATTTGGTTAAAGAATTGAAAAGCTTCCAGCTTGAATTGATAAGCAAGAGGAATAATTGGATGACCTTCAGTCAACTCGAGTACATTTCTATAACGTTACATAACTTAAATCCATTTTCGTTAAAAAGTGTCGCTACAATTTTAAACTTTCTGAAAGCTGTTGGTCTTATTATTAAAATATGAGTCACCATAGCCACTTTCAGTATTCAAGTTGAGGTTTGTCTTTTATCTTTACATTGTGTGATTGCAATTTTTTCTTTGGTCCTAATGGCCTCGCCCTGTGTTGATTGGCCGCTAAGCAAGTACAGTGAATCAATAATAATAATAATTTGAAATCCAATTTGAAAGTAGTACAAAACTTGAATCGGCCTGCTGCATTCAGGTAGCTTCCATATCAGTTAAGAATATCATGGTCACCATTCTCGTTATGACATCAAATGGTAACGTTGGATTTAAAAAGAATCCATCTCATTAAAATATATAGTAAACTTGTTACATGTAAGTGATGCAATGTTTTAAGTACGCATTTGTAGTCTATATGAATGCCAACCGATTACATGCCAAGGCTGGAATGAAGCTGGAATGAAAACAGTGAGGCAATTAAACAGACTGAAACAATTATACACTGGAACTATTTTTACTACATTTTGTTTGCGCTAAGGAGCTGATCAGTTTATGCTTGATATATTCCAAACTGAATACTATACATTTAGTTTATACAATTGTTTAAATAAATAGAGTTACAATTAATTTCGGAAGGTTTGTTTGCATAGTGAATGTCCCTCTTAAGTGAACGGTCTTAAAATGTATACATATAAACCTCGAAACAGTATTACCTTATTATATTTGTTTTGGAATCGTTAAAATTTTCATTTTGACAATACCAAAAGAATTGTTGGTTTTTGCTATTTTTTGTATAGGATGATATGGCATTGCCTTTTATCTATGAACCACAGAAAAGCATTTGTAAGCATTTTGTTGGGTTGCCAGGATCATGTCTTAACGGCTGAAATATCACAAATAATGATTGTGATGGCAAGTATGAATTGATCAGTATTTGACGTAAGCTTTCGACGGGTTTACGCGTAATCTATCCTTATCTACCTGTATCTTCATCCTTCGCACAGTCATGAAGTGATTACATATGTCTGCATATATCATTTACGCCTTAAAATTTTATATAAATGTCATTGGATTTATCAGATAGGGTATGTTAATCAACTAACCAAATATCTAGCTATCAATACATTCCACCTACGACCACTGGACCTAGCTAATTGACATAAAACACATTCTAGTGTAAGATATTTTAATGTACAGGATATTTAATCATATGCATATAACGTGTGACTAATTATCAACAATAAAAACTACTTTCCATATGTAGAACAACTTTTCATATGTAAAACCATCTTGCACAAAATGCAAAATAAAAATACATAAAAACATTCAACAGCTGAACAAAAGCTGAAATGTATTCAGCGAACGCAATTGCTTTACATTATATAGTTGTTTAAGTACCCTTTGATGTGTAAATCAAAGGAATGGTATAATGATGTCAAATGACAGTCGGAAAGCATTGCTTTAACATTGAATCACCATACGTTAGCTAGGGCTCTGTATGTGCATAATAAGATCTATCAGAAGGCCGTATTGATCATATCGACACGGAAATGCTATTGAGTATCTTTTGTCTGTACTTTGCTATCGATCAACGTCACCAGTGCAGAAATGATAATTGTATTGGGTTCGAGACAGTCTGTCCCTGTTAACAAATCACCTTTCAACACTATACTTTGTTTTAAATAATAAAATTATATTGTTGTCTGACATCACAGAACCAAAACTGATATGCTGACCAAATGCAACACTGCAGCATTTGGTATCTATTATCTTTTGTGTCCTTTCTATTCTTCCGGATCCTTAGTACCTTGAGTATTTAAAATGTCGACTTGGGTGGTCGGGTTGCGCAGTGGATATCGTTCTTGCCTTTCACCATGTGCAGACCGCAGAGAGGAAGTTGTTCTCTCGCGACTAGCAAAGGCCATACCTACATCACACATAGTTACATTTTACATAAGGAAGAACAACCTCATTGCCATGCATGTGATCAACCATTTACAGCAAAACACTTTATGATTGAATGCGCTAATTTCAAACAAATACGTGACAGGTTTTTTTAATGTACCCTCTATGAAACGTTTATTTGATACAGTTTCCGTGCAATCAATCTATGATTATTTACATTCAATTAATCTCTTTAATAAGATATGATATATTTTATGAGCAATTTGATTGCTATTGACATCTTTAAACATTTTAACCTTTTTTCTGGTTTTTAAGTTTTCTATTTTTTACATTGTTTGGCCCTAAATGACTCAAATTGTCGATCGGCCGTAAAACAATTCAAAATACAAATACAAATACAAATCACCAAGGCGACCGGTTTTCGATTCCCCGATCGGACGTGAAAAGGTATGGGTTCACCTGTCCAATAACGTGGATTTCTCCGGGTACTCCGGTTTCCATATTAAAAAACCCAAGCGCGCTAACATCCGGGCCAACAAGAGGGATTAATATAAGTGGTAATTACTTGTTCCATAATTGTTGTTAAATAAATAAAGTTTTAATTAAAATGTCTACAGAAAAGGGTTTAATTTGACCGAGTTTTCTTTCATACGTTTATAACGTTAATCAAAAGAAAAGTCATTCCAAGCTTTGTAAAGCTAGACAGCTGTAAAGCGGGTTTACTTCGCACAACTTTGGTCGAGAGCTATCCCTGTGGCTGGGTGCCATCTAATTTAAGATCAGCAGGAAGCATAAATGCTGTTTGTGGTTTAATTGACATCATCACGCAGGTATATGTGTATTTATGTTGCTCCTAAACATTTTAATTTACCAACATTTTATAATTCTAAATACATGCTTATTTTCGAAATTTCTACTTATCGTGAATTTGTTACAACTAGATACGCATTTCCGATGTTTATAGGCACTAACCGGCTATTTTAGTATGTCACGTGACCATCAAGAGAGACGATATTAACACTCCATCGATAAATCCTGTACAACCCATTATCGAAATTTTCTTACAGAAAATAAACTTCATAAACACATGTAATATAGTCTATAATTGTCGAAAAGTGCTGTACATTTTCCTGCATATTTAGTAAAAATACTGATTTTCAGCGAAAAGACGCGGCAGGTATGGTATGTCCTGTACATCGATTGTGCGCCTATTGTTTCATGTTTTACAAAATCTCAATAAGTCTTTCCTCAACCAGTAGCACTCATATATGTTTTATACATGTTGATTTAGGATAACGGGTTGCAATGGGGCGATTTATGGAGCAAGGGGTAATGTTCCTGTCCAAATTGAAACTATTCAATGCTTTAAAAAACGGCAGGCGTTATAGAGAATAATACACTGATACATGAATATAGGCAAAGATGACAGATATTTTACTCATAAAACAAACCATCCTCCTATCGTTACCATGGCAGCCGAACGTAATCCATGCGGCGATAAAAAGTGGAAGTAGAAGTTTAATGGAAAACCGTATTTCAAGCGATATCAGCTAAACTATATAATGTTGTATCGAAGTTTTACTTTATACACAAACAATGTACATTTCAAAAGTGTTGCAACGTTTCAATACCGACTGATCCCTTTATCAAGCTTTAAAAAGGGAACCAGTCGGTCTCGAAAATACGACACGTTTAATACGTACATTGTTTGTATTTACTATGAAGCAAACCTTCGATATTTCATATTTCCAAACTGACGAATCATATTGCGTATATTCATATCATGTTAAACAAACGGAAACGAACATAACTGTTGATAACACAAAGTGCTGTCGACATGTCAGCCGGTGCAGATACCCCAAAGGCTGTAAACATCATGACGTCATTGGAATGTATAAATTGCATCAACGTTTCTTTGTACGAATACACTAATTAGCAAAGACCCGTGGCGCTACATAATCTCCCATGCGCAATTATTTGCTTAATGACAGAGCTTATACTATTGAACGGTTAGTCGACGAGATTCTCTGAAAAGGTGTATGGGTCCCTAAAGGATATTGAACCCCACAATCAGAGTATGCAGGAAGCAAGGGAGGGAGCTGAACCTCAAATAAAAATGGCAGGTACCCTCCGATAGACAATCTCCTTCTTTCTTTGTACAATATGGTCTAGTACAGTTGTTCCCTTTGGTATGCAAAGCAATGTGATCGATCGTCTCGTTCTTATCGCATTGACACAGAGCCAAACGGAAATGCTACTCATTAAACCACAGAGTTGACATTTCTTGTGATGACCATTTTTAGTTAATGGTTGCCATGGATATGTAGAGATAGACAGATTTTGTACAAAACCGTATGCATCAAGTAGCTCCGGAAACTGATGAGTATCGGCATTGGAAGTCGTCAAAGGTCAATGTTAATGGTAGTCTGTAATTATGACCTCTACTGACAAAAATGCGCGTCCATATAAGTTAAGGAACGCTGTCCCGGAAGCAATGCCGTTAGAACAGATGAAACTGGCATATAACACACAATCTGGACTGTCGTTTACAAGCACTTGCGGCGTGTTTCCAGTTCTAGAAATTTGTTATTACATTTGATCTAGGGAAGAATAGTGTTTTGCACGTTGTTTTGGAATGGGCAGTCATTCCTCCAACACGCATATTCTTTCGTTCAGTGTGAGTGAAGTCGTATCATGGCGATACAGGGTAACTTTTTTCTGGTCATAAATGTCTGTTCCCAACCAAGTCTGTGACAACCAAGCTATACATTACCTTAGATGCAATAGGGCCACCAGCAGACAGCAATTTATTAGCAAACGTTTTGTAGGTATAAAAATGTCTTTGTTTTGAATACACTTCTAATTTATGAATGCTAAGCTATATTTTTGGGCCGGAAATGTTTTTGTCATCACTGTAGTGAAATAAATACAACTCACTAAGCAGGGTAACTCACCCTGATGATGATCGAATGTTCAAAGCAACTGTTGACGTCCTGTTATCTGCAGAAAACAAACGCTTTCTTTAATAACTCAGTATAACATTATAGGATTGTTTTGTCTTCAAAAGTAATGAAATTCTAAAAAAAAAATACAAAATATTGATTTTGCACACGATCTTGTGAGCAATCACCTCTATATATCTGTTCGCTTGATTTGTGGATGTCGTTTGTATTTTAAGGGACAATAGACAGAATATACACACTGCTTAATTGTACGGAGGGACCAAGCGAAAACACCGGGCACAGCTACCTGACCATACTCTCCAAACCGGGGCTTATGTTTGGTTTGATCAATATTGTAGGTAAGAAATAAACTCGCAAACCCTGGCCTCAAGTGTGTTTAATGTTTTTTTATCAGTAAAGATATGTTATAAACTCCTGTAAAAGTCCCCACCAAAATTTTGGACACGTTTTGTTACCGTTGGTTATCGAACATGTATTTGTTGTCAAGCGTTACAGTCGGGAAATACATTTAGTACATGTAACATTACGTAGCAAGTCTATAATAGTATGTTTATCATGATAAATTCTAAAACTACTACATGTACTTTAATTAATTAGTATCAGAAGCAATATATGATGTACACAGATGTCATATTTGCTTTTTAAATTTTACTCATTTGGCATAATTTAAAGGACATATTTTTCAATTGAAGCTATATTGTTATAGGAAAATGTTTTTTACTATGATGATGAGATTGACATTTAAAAACGTTGCTTGCTTTTAAGCGTAACCAATCTTCTCATGTAAGTTTTACTATAACGATTTCAAAATATGTACCGAAATCCTAAAAGCATGCATTTCTCTTCTTAGAACAATAAGCATTTGATTTAAATTCTTTCCGCTGGAAAGACTATCAATATAATTGGTATTTTCAAAATATGGCATATTATCACAGGCGGATTTTTTGAAATATAGTGTTGAAATATTTCGTTCAAGGGAATTTTGGGACAGTATTTGTTGACCAGTCTTACTGGCAGTGTAGCGTAGCAGCCAAGCCTAAGGAGGGTGTGATAGGGTTCCTGGTCGGAGGTATATGCTGGTTTGCCATTCCCTTCGCTCTAGCAACTACCACGGGACTAGCCTACATCGCCCTCGGAACCACCCAGAACGGTCCTTTACTTACTGCTGACCAAGTAGACGCAGGTAAATATTTCATTCAACAAATAATCCAATAAACTAGTGACCATGACCAACAACACCACACACAGTAGTCACTTACAGAATAGAATATATGTCAACGGTGGTTGGTAAATATTTGACCCATAAAAACAAAAAGTTGTTAAAATATCCGGGCTGCAATACATTTTTTTTCTACTAAGAACGATCATTCAAACATGTTATAAATACTTTTATAAAAGAAATCAATATATTGGTGTCTGCTTTCTACTGTCGGAACATACAAATGACATTTTGAATGCAATTGCAATGGGAATGAAAATAACATCTATAAATCAAGTTACGTTTGTAAATAATCTACATCGCACCTAACGATTTAATCACCGCCCACATAAACTCATTAATCATTCAAAAATAGACCTGATAGATTGAAACATACAAAAGATTTTTTTTACATGAAGCAACTCGCCAGCAAATCTCTCATTTGCCCAACAACAAAACACGTTACATTCTTGCAGAATTAGATTAACAAATAATTGAATACCGCATTCACACTATATGAGAAACTGAATAAAGGATTGCGTTTGGTCCATATGGTATTAGCTTAGGCGCACAGTGATAATTTACTCTACAATGTATTTGTATGCAAACATGGGTATCAGAAAAGGAAGATAATCTACGATATTTTACTCCAGGACTGGTACCGCCGGCCGTCGCGCAGAGGCTTCTGGGAAGGAGTGGAGAGTTTCTCATCATCGTCATGATCATCATGGCAGTGACGTCGACGGGGTCAGCAGAGGTCATTGCTGCAACATCAATTCTTGTCTACGACATATATCAGCTCTATCTGAAGGTTAGTACACACGGTTTGACAACAACTTCTATTTGTCTATCGTCGATATCAAAATTATCAAAGAAATGTCTATTTCAATTAAATACCACGTTTATTCGGCTATTTGAAGGGTAACAATCCATTGGATATAAGATAGTAAGCTAGTCACAAAATACAAGACCGAATTCTTCCTCAACAGCTTAACGTATTCTGTTTGTGTATTGGCGTCAATTACCAATGTAATCGGGGTTTTATTCATGAATTCGTTCTCATATTCAAACACACATTCCGCACAGTTTTTTCTGGTGATAAATTAATGAATATGGTCTTTTTGAGAATGCTATGGACACATATTTAGTAGACATACATTCAGATACCATCTTCAATGTTTACATTTAAGTTTTCCCCATTTAACATGAATTTAAGCGGATTACAAGAAAGGTAGACCGACCACAGATTCTATGATTGACCATAAGAATGATTTTATGAATACGGGCCCAGGTGATCCTAGTTCAAGTTAATTATGACACTTGAGTAGCACTCTAAAAGTGTCCCTTGAGCGTCCTCATCATCACTTTAGTACACAGTCATAACATGACCTTAGCTGTTAAGGGGACTTCAAAAATCAATAAATCAATCGATTAATTGTGAGGTAGACGTGGTGGATTATATGATACGTCGAAATTGGCTTCTCACTTTAGTTTGACCATATTCTATTGCAATTTATTTCAAAAGTAACATTCGTCTTGAGCTTGAAATAAAAAAAAAATATTTACGATGCTCAAATTGATTGCATTTACCTATTCTTTTAGAATTATAAGATATACATCTATCCATTAGGAACATTTAATCATTAAATGCTGGTCATCAACCGATTACTATTATAGTCTAAATGACAATTCCTGACCTATGTTTTTTATCAGTGATAGATGCATGATATGCAAATGTAGCATAAAACACAGATCAAATGATATACGGAGTGCATAACAATGTTCCAGCTGCATGCGAAAGTTTGATATTTTCTTGTTTTTCTTAGCCATACCGACTGGTGCTGGATTCAAACAGCTGTTTACTTTGTGGAAAGGCGCGAGGCCGGATGGCAAACCCACGTGACAAATGCACATGTGAAAGTATGCTGTACTGTTACACGTGCAAAGAAGATGATAAGTATGTTAAATAATGTAATGTTTGCGCTATATTTAAAAATGTGTAATAAGAGAATGTTGGTCTCTATTTATGTTTGTATAAAAAAGATAATATTGGGCTAAATTTGAATATTTCTTATAATGTTATATTTGCGCTATAGTTTTAACGGTAACAAAACATTTGTTAGATTACTTGAAGGAAATTAAGCTTTATCTTATCTTAAGAAAATCGCTATACGGTCTCGTTTGCTATTATTGATATACGTAAGTTGCATTCTAATTTTGTTAAAAATGCTGCCAACGTCCTTTAATCACTTTCAAATTAAGTATATTGATGATCTTTTCATTCTCCAATACTTGTTGAGGTCACAATTGTCAAATGAATATTGTTTACCTGTTTAACCGTACTCTCGTGACTTAAAGTACATCAAAGGATACGAATCCTTTATCGTCCTTTGATCGTTAGCTTTCCGACAACCTACATATGGTCCAGCATTCAAATTTTAAGCAAGTGTTGTTTAGTGAGAAGAGAAAAGTCCTTCAATAGGGATAGGGCTGTGCTCCTCTGTCGGAACCTGTACAATGCTATGACCTCATCTTGTTTTAACATCGTTAATGAAATAACACACTTTCCTATTGTACTGATAAGTCTATTTCATCGACAACATTATTTAATACTTGGCGTCAATCGTACGTTACCAAAATAAAATGTGTGTTAAATATTTGATTACTGTAGGGCTTATATTCTGAGCAGAAATAAGTGTACCGATCAATTTGGTTGACATCGAATTTAGAGCTTACTACGGGGAGGGGGGGGGGGTCCTTTCCACTACTGAAACGTGCGTTTCTGTTTAAGAAAAACATACAAATCATGTTAAGATATTGTGTTTCACCGCAGGATATATATCCACATTATAAAATTTGCTTACCATAACCCCACTGTGATTGTTTTGCATTTATTCGCGGAATATGCCTTGCCGTTAAGTTAAATGATTAATTGTGATGGTTTAATAAGGATTTATTTTTATATTGTCCAGATGGTCAAATATGTTTGCTTGTTTTTTCCTTCAACTTCGTGATATATGCTTTTAAAATTCTTACCTCCCTTTGTGTACCTCTTTTGTCGACAGACAGCGCGAAAACTGGAAGCGCGCCATCAAGCCGCCATACTCATGTGGAGTGCATGGAAAGTATCGGGAATATACGGACTACCTCTCCACTCTCAAAAACTGGTGTCTTCTCTGGTCCACCATCTCCATCCTACCGCTTACAATCTTCCTCGACCTCACTGGGGTTAGACATATTTTATCCTTTGATAAATGTCCAAATATGAAGTTGATATCAAGTAATGTAGTTGAATGTTGACATCGGAAGTATATGGAAGCCGTACACCAATGAGGATTTTTCATTGGAATCCGTTTTCTTTCATTTAAACGATTTGCCATTTTCTCCTCTATTCATATAATATTTGTAGTGATTCAATTTAGTACAATATCATTAATAGTCAGTTTTCATTACCTACCATCTATCAGAAGGGAATGTCTCCCCATTTTTCGACGGGAGTATAGTGAAAAGACACATATTCCCAATAAAACGTAAAATGTGTTCATTTCTAACTATTAGCAGTAGCAAGGTGGGTTCGTCGGGCTCGATGCTTGTAGTTTTTGTTTTCATTTTTTATGTTCAAATATTGTACATAAACTTCTAATAATGTACTCAAATTTCTAACAACTACTGTTTCGTCAATTCATCAGATGTTCTTTATTACAAATGCTTCTGTTTATTTTTATAATAGCAATAGTACATTTCAAGTTGCGGGTTGCTCTGTATCTTAAAATGAGCAAATAAATATTCGATTTTTTTACGTTATTCACTTGACATTGTTTTAGCGAGTATTTTATACAGTAGCAATAGTTTACTCCTACAAAAATAAGGAAAATTATCATTGTTTTACAGGTGAGTTTGGCTTGGGTTTACATGTTTATGGGGATCCTGATTGGCTCAGCTGTTGTCCCGATTGCTCTTAGCGTATCATGGGATCGACTCACAGGCGAAGCTATGATTGCTGGCAGTATTTCCGGCACAGTTCTTGCTGTCATCGTCTGGCTTTCCGTCGCTTCCACGTACAAGGGGGGCCTGAGTCTCTTTCTTGTAAACACAGGTATGTCTTGGACGCTTCCTTTTCCGAAGCATTTGTGTACTTTTAGAGCATCCAGTACCAGCACAGAAACGTCTAGAAAACATCATGATCTACACAAGTCAGTCCTTAAAAACACTTCGACGATTCCTTCATTCAATGTAGTTTTAGGATTAATTCTTGACAACACCTGATGGTTCAGAACATTTTTTTATCTTGACACAACAGGTGCATCACGGAAACATTCTTGTTTACATTGACAACATCAGGTTAACTTACATAGCGTTCAGTAAATGCAGTCGGCTTTCATAATGTCTATGATCTATACACACGGACTTCGTACATTTACCAATAAATACATATTAAATTTAATAAAGTCAATCATTTGGTCAATGTCATCTTTAGGTTGACAAGTTTACAACATTATATTGACTTGATGATAGGTTTTATAAAACAAATTAAAATCGCTTGGCTTGGTATCTTAGCTTAAGTGTCCTATCAAATAGCTCAGGTCATTGAAAGACGTGCCTCCTTGTTTGGAGACATGCTTGCATGTCTGCTGTTTAGGAGGCGGTATGTCGATGTATTTGCCTCCTGGGAAACCCCTGCAAGCCCCACTGCATGTATCGTAAGAGGCGACTAATGAGAGAACCCCCTGCAGGATTGGAGATTTGTTTTTGATCTCCTAGGGGATTTAAAAGCGACCAAAATAAATCTGCTGCACCCATTGCAATACTTCAGAACTGAATTTTTCTCTCTACTTCTAGTTTTTGGCTTTAGTGAACGATCGCCCAGGTGAGGAAGACAATGGGTTCTGTCCACAGGCCGGTACATACCAAAGTCCTTAAAATGGTAGCTGTTACTCCCTGCTTATCGTTCAGCATTAAGGGTAATGGCAACAGTTGGTTCACCCGTTTTCAGTATAAAGTGACCGGGCGGAATGCTATGTTGGGTGTCTTCGGCATGGTATTTCAGTGAGATAGCACTATAAACTCGACATCATATTCGCGCTATCACAAGGAGGCAAGTGCACTAACAGACCATTGTCTCCGACACACATACAAACATGTACGCTTACACAACACACATGAAGGCACGTCCTTAAATGACCTTAGCTGTTGATAGGACGTTAAACAATATAAAACCAAACCCAACTTAAGTGACCTTAGATGTTGACATGACGTTAAACAAAATAAAACCATACATTGACAATACTTGTAAATTATGACCATTTCTTTTATCCAGATACCACATGTGAGCTCTAACTGTGCTTATAGTACATATTTTTCATGTGAACTATTGGTTTTGCATTTTGCCGCAAGATGTTGTGTTTTGTACAGTTATATGATGTGCACGATGTGAAAACGATAAAAATGTTGACGATTATTTCTTGCGTACATTTGTGCGAACGAAAGACGAATATGGTGCGATTACAATCGTGGTTGGTGTAAACTGAGAATTAGCTTAACAATATATACGGTTGCGTGTTTAAACATATTATGTTTTTAGCTACATATTTATTAAATGATCGTCTTATCAATATTTTTTAAAATAAAGAAATGGTGTTTTTGGTGGGTTTTTCAACGATCCAAATCGACACATGTAAAATTTAAACACATATGGAAACTGTCCCATATACAGGTAAACATAGCCAGTATAATTTGTACATATACCTGGACTTTTCCCCATCCGGGGCACGAACGTAACTCAACCAGGTGTGAAAATCCAGGTGAAGGGGAGGTATAGACCAAAACGAATGCAATAACAAATACTAAACGTCCAGTGGTGTTTTCATAACGGTCATACGGTATCACATATCAGCTGTTTGTCAGGCACAGGCCAGGTAAAACCAGGTCAATCACCAAAATGTTATTTTCCCTAGGAGTCAAATCCATTCTTTAAAATCTAACGATCACTGTAATACTGTGTAACACGCATTGACAATGCCTCACTTTTGGCCTTTAGTTGAGCGTTCGCCCCTGTGAGGAAGGCTTTGGGTTCTGTCCCCTGGCCG
>JAUMHH010027237.1:0-10471 GCA_032359455.1 Chlamys rubida
GGAGGTGGAATCTCCCGTTCGCAGCCATTGTTAATGTTTGGGTGTCGTCCGGAACACATCGGGCGTTAGAGAGTCTATCAAAGAGAGACAACTCGTCCGATAATGTGCGAGGGGTTCTGAGAGGGATACTCGACAGGGAAAATGGATCGCGTGAGGGAGACTCGGATGTTTTATAACCATGTGATGTGTTTAAACCAATCAGACACGCTGTAAAATCGATGATGAATAATAATAGCCGCTGAGAGGACGTTAAACTCAAAATAACACACAAACAATCTGGTAGAATCTGCATGCTGTATCCCACTACACTTGATGTCTTTCCTATCAGCTTGTGCTTCCTCATTGTATTTTGAAATCCTTCCTGTTGACTCTGACGGCTAGGTAATACTTGCATTTTTTAACCTATGATTGTTGGTTCTCATATGCATATTTAATATATGAAATTTACGAAGGAAGGTACTATAAACGTGATGACCAGCCACCACAAGATGAGCATCCTTTACTACAGTGTATCATAGCATTCTCACTACGTCAGAAAAATATAAATTTACACATGATGATTCATATTTTTGAGATGACAATGCATCATTCATGACGTCACAATGGATGTACACATCAGGTTTGACGTCAGAAAGTGTTGTGACGTCATATCTTTCGCTGTCAAATATATTTACCAAATAAAACGCTTTAAAACTTCCCATCCTTCATTTTGTAAAGCCAATAGCATTTTTGTCACTTTTGCTTTCGTGTGAATAACACTATTTCAGAGATTTCAAACATGTACATGTCCCATATAACATCTTATAACATTTCACCTAATATGCAGACAAGCGATACTTTAATTTCAGGATTAAACTTCCATCTCAGCATGTACCGTATGTCTGTACATTGTTGATACGTGTTTCCATAGTTCTGAGTTGTTTACTGGAGTAGAACCCTCCTTTCAGTTATTTTACACCGGAGGCATTGGAACATTTTACCTGTGTACCAGCTTGTAAGTTACCCATATAATCGTTCGTCTTGCTTTACATAGATTACGTCGGTGGTGATAGCTCGCAAACACTGTTCAAAGAAGTTAAACGACCCCATTGAATCTATTTTTAAATAACCTAATTTCATTGTATAATGATTCTATATGCAAAGTGTCTACACATACATATGCGGGTCATTTACTTTTTAATAAGACGACGATGTGCAAATACATGTACGGTATATTTCATTCAACTATTACATTTATTTTAAAAAGTAAACTCATTTTGACAAGGGTCATGCATGATTTATTTCATAATGCATTTCTTCAACATTTGTTACACATACCCTTGTAAGTGTCAATAGGGGTGCCATTCAACGCACAAGTGATCGCAATTTTGAGATAAATACAATTTAAATTAAGTAACGCCATGAATAAAGGAACACAAAATCTGTATTTTAAGTCAGTTATATAAACTGTGGCGATCACAGCTATCAGAACAACTTGACGAATTCCTCAAAAACAGAATAAGTCTGATAACTAAGCGAACTTTGAAACAAAACGTCCGTCTTTCGTTTGTTAAAATGTAAACATAAATAACACGTGCATGAATTTAAAATGACCTGAATGAATAATATTAATGTTGGGTTCTTAACCTGCTCATGCATGGATTGTATTCAAACTTTGCAATTTTAATGTTCAGGTAAAATAACTTCAGAAACCGATAGTATTATGTTAAAGTTTGTAAAGAAAAGGCAGGAAGGGCCTCTATTGGTGTTTCCCCTGAAAACTAGGGAGTACCTGATGCAATAAGTACACGTGTTTAGGGTTTTACTTACCTCTAATGCATTCGGAACTCCTCTAATTATCTGCCTTTTCTCGCATTGCCTGCCGCTAGGAGCGCTGTCCAAACCACTTCCGTAAAGAAAGACTGAATGGCTGCTGTTAGCGTAGCCTAATTTGAGTTTGGATATAAATTTCCGACCGACGCGTGCATAACAAAACAAACATTATTGACAGTTGTGAAGAATAACTATCAGTGAATTGACGACACATAGGCTTGTAGCGGTAATATTTTGTATATTTGAGAGAGAAGGGGATCCCCGAGAGGGTAGGCGGTGACCTAGATTTTCGATGGATTATTTGCTTACCTTTACGTATTTATAAGGCTATTAGGTGGGTTGTACTTTTGAAATTAAGCATGCGATTGTTATACAATAATTTATTCCTCTGTTACGTAACATTTTAATGGAAAAATCACACTCATGTCAACAAGTACCTGTGGACAGAACCCATTGTCTTCCTCACCTTGGTAAACTCTCAACATTAAAGCCAAACGTGAGGTATTACCAAGTAAGGCGTTAGGAAATGAAAGAAGGGAGAAGTAAAGAAAACGATTAGGAACCCAAGTATTGCGTTTGAGGCAGCAGATTGATTTTGGTCGCTTTTGAGTCCCCTAGTAGAGGGAACAAAAAACAAATCCCTGTTTTCTACAGGGGTCCCACATAAGTCGCCTCTTGCAATACATGCAGTGGGTAACAGCATATCCAACCTGTAGGGGTGTTAACAAAGGAGGATGCAATGATGTTATTTATTGTGATTTTATGAAAGTATTTGTTAAATTTTTCAGCAACACCTTATCTATAAACAAGCAAAATACGGAATACCAGGGAGATACTTTTTACTAGAAAGAAACAAAGGGTCATCGTGAATGAATATTTTGTTTTGTTAAGTATTGTTTACTGTCCTATCTAAAGCTATAGTAATTTAAGGACGGCCGTCCTAGTGTGCAAGATGCATGCGTGTAGAGTATGCGTCTGTATTTTGAGAGGCTGCGATATGTTCGTGTTTGTCTCCTTGTGATAGCGCGGAACTGATGCCGACTTTATAGGCTACCTCACTGAAACATACTGCGGAAGACACCCAGCAGGACACCCAACCCGGTTACATTATACTGACAACGGGCAAAACAGTCGTCCCACTCCTAAATTGCTGAGCGTTAAGCAGGAGTAGAAAGTACTATTTAACAGTCTCTGGTATGTCTCGGCCAGGGGACAAATTCCTCACAGGGGCGAACGCTCAACTAAAGGCCAAAAGTGAGGTATTGTCAAGGGAAACTTTAGAAAGAAGGGAAAAGATAAGATCCCAAATTTAGTCGCCTCTTGCGATCATGCAATGGGGGCAGCAGATACAATTCTTACGCCCTACCTGCAGGGGATTCAACGTTGATGATAAAGGTAGAGAATATGTAGAGCTTAGTTATAACAAGGCAACAAAGAACCACCCTGGTGATTTGAATGAAAAGGACATTTCAAAACCACGTATATATGCGTCAGGAGGCAATACTCATTGATGTAAACTTTCTTTAAAAGTTGCCCAGTAGGTTAGGAGAATACCTGAATACTTCTGTTGAAATTGGCCGCCTAGTCTTGGAGGAGTTGTTTGGACAAGTATGCTTTAACAAAGGACTATTACGCCGTAGAAATTACGGTCATTTAAGGACGGCCTCCCTGCAGGTAAGGCGTAAACATTGTACCTGATGCCCCCATTGCATGATCGTAAGAGGCGACTAAATTTGGAAGGGGATCTTATCTTTTCTGTTCTTTCTAAACAACTTTCTTTCTTCTAACAACAAACTACGTTTGCCCCTGTGAGGAAGGCTTTGGGTTCTGTCCCCTGGCCGAGACATACCGGAGTCTATAAACATGATAGTTTCTACTCCTGCTTAACGTTCAGCAAGTGGGACGACTGTGTCGCCCGTTGTCAGTATAATGTGACCTCGTGGGGTGTCCTGCTGGGTGATTGTGGCAGTATGTTTCAGTGAGGTAGCACTATAAAATTGGCATCAGTTCCGCGCTATCACAAGGAGAAAAACACGAACATAATTATCGCAGCCTCCCAAAACACACACGCATACACTACACGCATGTATTTTGCACACAGGGGAACAATATTAATATACCTCTACTTTATTTACTCTATATGAAAGTAATTGGTGAAATCGAATATATCCCCACTTTTGCCTGACTGTGATTTAGTCCTGTGTGTTAGTCTGGGAACTAAAACACACCAACACTCGGGTGTTTCCGCCAAGCCAATCAGGCGAGAGGTGGGCGGAGCTTGTTACCGAACTCGGAAGCGACGCGCGAGGTGGGCGGAGCTTACTACCGAACTCGGAAGCATTTGGCTCCATTGCCATCAAAAGGGTAGTTGGGACGTGAAGCTATACAGCTTATGGTTTACAAATATTTTCTAGTTAAAAGTATCTCTCAAGTGTGTATCGGTATAATAAAACGGTTAAAGTACGGGGTTGATGGATATAGCAAGTTTCTGGTGTCCCTCGACCATGCCTATTTCCCTCGGCTTTGCCTCGGGAAATAGACCTGGTCAAGGGACACCAGAAACTTGCTATATCCCTCAACTCCATACTTTAACTATATACTAAGAGTTATACCCCCTTTACCAATGATTTACTTTAATCCGGATAGTTAATCCGCTCTATTGCAAATTTAGAATCGACAATTGACAATCATGTTCATAAAGATGTTTGGAGAATAAAAATATTGAGAGAAGAAGACGCACGTGTTTTAGTTTTACATGAACGATGATCAGCCGTTTGGTATGCCATGCGTGTGTTCTTACCCTAATGTAAGCTTCGTACTTTAACATGTATAACACAAAACTGTTGTTTTGTCGACGTTCTGGATACAACTCTGATCGTCTTCCTGACGACGATGTGCGTAATGGCGGCAATCTTGACAATTTTGATTTTGTGAACTGTGCGTTTTCCCCTTTGCTAATACATTTTGTAATATGGATATGTCGGACAGTCAGACCAATCGGGATACACCTGTGGCTTCCCCGAAGATTATTTCATAACACAGAGATGACATTGTATCTAATGAATTTTTGAAAGACAATGAATTACACATGTCTTCGCTTTCGTATTTTAGTGTCGACGAACCAAAACAAACAGCACATGAATCGCCAGATGTTGCCCGCCATTTCTCCAGTTTATGTTATTCACCCTTTGATATGGTGTATGATCACAACGTCCGTCTTTTCCGCTATCTTGTCCTGTTCCGCAAGCAGATTTATCCAACTTGCCAGTAGACTGTCATCAGTATTGTTAAATTTTGCCAAATGCCTGGTTGATATATATATTCTTGAGGATGTTATGGACTGTGCACTTAAATCAAAAGTGAAAATGATGAATAGAGTAAAAATTGTGACACATCCTCTCTATGTTCAAGTTGCGGACTATGTATACTTGTTCGTGGAACCGACAGGAAACTGTTACAAATTCAAGCCCCGCTATACTGGGCACTTTGTTATCAACTCTGTGGATAGTCCAACATATCCACAGGTTGGTGACTCGGCTATTGCGACAGATGTTGTTCAGGGAAGTGGCATTTTAAATGATAATACACTGAATCCGGTTTTTCGTCCATGTCGAAACATAACAAATCTAGCCCATCTTCGCGATTCTGATTATATGGAACCTCTGTCTGTCTCATCCTGTTCTTCATCAGCTGATCGGACCTTTTACAAAGTCAAAAGACTGCTTGCACAGAAAATACACAAGCATGAGAGGGAATTTGTAGTACACTGTACTGGTGAGCCTGCTCAACAGGCTGTCTGGCTACCTGAGAGAAGCTAAATGCAAAGTGTCGTGCTGCTCTTGATCGGAGACCCCCTCCGCTAATTCATTAGACTAGTGTTTCTGTATGAACATTTCTGTATATTGTATCACATTGAACTTTGGTGCCTTAATATGTTGCCATTGACGCCTCGATAAGTTGTCATTTGATGCCTTGATATGTTGCCATTTGATGCCTTGATATGTTGTCATTTGATGCCTTGATATCTTTCCATTTGATCACTGATATTTGTCACGAATGTCTTGATATGTCAGCAGATACCTTAATATGTGACATTTTAGCATTGTTGCCTTGCAATGTTATCAATTGATGCAGTGGCATATTTGATGCTCATGATGAGATCCAGAGTGTTCCATATATGTACCTAACTTTATGTTATCTCAACTCTAATATTGTCACAGAAGATTATTTTCATAATCTTATGGAAATTGTCATATGTATGCATGCCATATATATTGTAATTCTACATTGCGATGTCAACAAAGCATCATATTGATAAATGCATTGACTTTAAGTTGAATTTCTTTTGCTTTAAAAATTCATGTTGTCATGTTTTTGTTACCGTATATTATTTGCACCTTCTTTCAATTAAAGGACAAGCGCTGTGTTACAAAATTGATATTGCGTTACTAAATTTTGAATTGTCAGTATAAAGAATCTAATATAAATTGCATGCTATGAAATTGTAGGATATTGTGCACATACTTGCAGATATTGTTTATGCTATTCCGTCTTTGCGTATTGCAGAGTTATCTGCTCTTGGGAACAGGTATTGATTGTTACGTCATTGGTTTGTGAGAGTAACGTCATCAATTTTTGAGAAAACGACGTAATTTTCTCACACAAACCAATGACGTAACAATCAATACCTGCTCACAAGAGAAGATAACTCTGCAATACGCAAAGACGGAATTGAAGAATATGGAATTAGTCAGTCATTTGGGCATTACACATAGGTACCTATTAGACTTCCTTTGTAATATTGTGATTAACTTGCTTTTACTATGATTTAGATCCAGTATTTGGTTTTTGGCTGTTTGACTACCTTTGGTTTGAATTGATTAGATAATTTGTTACGTCATTGGTTTGTGTGAGGAAATGACGTCGTTTTCACAAAAAAATGATGACGTTACTCTCACAAACAAATGACGTCATAATCAATACCTGCTCACAAGAGCAGATAACTCTGCAATACGAAAAGACGGAATATATACATGTGTAAGTAACTGGGTATGGGTATGTGGTAGAGAGTGTGGGTCTGTGGTAGAGAGTATGGGTATGTGGTAGAGGTGTGGGTCTGCCATTTAGATATGACTACCACAAATCATTTAACAGTTCTGTTGTGATACTATATAGATATTCAGTCTTTGTGCCAATTCACTTGGTTATTATATTACCTGTCTGGATTATTACAGGTATTGCTGTCATATTTACATTTTGCAATGATCATTCCATCTTACAAAACAAAACAAATGCACATGTCTCTTGATTTTGCCTATCCTGATGCTTCTTTGTAGTATGAAATGGTGCAGTCTTGAATTGATGAATTTAAGTATGGAATCAATTTTATTCAGAATATTGTTTTTATCTTTTCCGTTATCACCAGTTCTCCATCTAGCTCAAACCAACACCTTTGGTTGTCCGTTTTATTTTAGGGGGCGGCATGTTATATAATAAACAACACAGCATTGATGGTGAGCTTGAGATAACGGCAGTATGTATCTTGATACTAAGAGTGATGTCCCCTTTACCTTAATCGAGTATTAGCATACATGTAGAGTGTAGTTGACGGGCTGCTTTTTAATTACGGCATAGCGAGATGACGTCTATTTTATAATTCCTGCGCGAGAGCGTTATTGTAGGTGGTGATTTCCTCTTCATTTCTACTCCGACTGCCGGCCAACTGTTATGTTCATTTAATTTTCTGCCGAAAGTTTTTAAGATAATATTTTATGTATTTTTCCATTTTTTCAAACAAATATAGTATTTGTTTTTACTTGGTTTTTTTTTTTTTCTTAAATTTATTTTCGTAAAAATAGACATTTTTCATGCTGAATAAGCTGATACGCGTGTATGGTGTTTTGGAGTCGTCCAGTTTTTGGAGTCATTCTTTTTGGAGTCATCTTTTTTTGTGTATTTTAATTGAATAGTTTTATTTTTTAACGAAAAATTAGCATTGTTTTTAGTTTTCTTCATATTTTACAAACAATTGAATTATTTTGTTTATTAATTTATCGATATTTTAACGTAAAAATAAACATTTTTTATGCTGAATAAGCTGATACACGTGCATGGCGCTGTTTGGTGTTTTGGAGTCGTCCTGCTTTTGGAATCATTCTGTTTTGGTGTAATCCTATTTTGGAGTAATCCTGTTTTGGAGTAATCCTGTTATTGGAGTCGTCCTGTCTTTTGGTGTAATCCTGTTTTAAAAGTCGTCCTGCTTTTGGAGTCATTCTGTTTTGGAGTAATTCTGTTTTTGGAGTCGTCCTGTCTTTTGGTGTCATCTTATGTTGTAGTAATCCTGTTTGGATCAACAGAGGTCATTCAGTACAACAACAACAACAACCCTCCCCAAAGACAAAACACCCATAGACTCCCTTTTACTACTACCAGCGATTATAGAATATTTTAAATCGTCTATTATAATTGTATCTTAGTAGAACATAAACTCTGAGTATAAAATGGAGTACAATGGATAAGTGCCATTGTGTGCCTCAATTTTCTCTTGATCAAATGAAGCGCGAATTATTTATATTTTGTGTGTCTGAAAAAGCTAGTTTGGATTTTTGTTCGGCTGATTTTGAGGATGTGACAAGTTTGCAGGTTTCGGTGATCGTTGCATATGCTTAAAAGCCCTATAATGCATTGTAGGCGGAAATCAAGACAATGAGACAACTGCACTATTTCTTCAGCGATCATTGACAACTCTCGGGTACAGTAACTCCGTGACATAATAGGCCATTGCTTAGAATAGCGTATCTGTATACATTAAATCCTTAGCTTCGGCATTTACGCTCCATACCCGAGAAGATTGCCGTGTTCATGCTGATGTTTTCACATGTCCTAACTGATATTAACTGAAATGTTTTTCAAAAGTCTTACATTATTTAAGCATTTAATTGCCTTCAGATGCGGTTAAAGCGGAGTTTTTTCCCAAACAAAAATCCTTAATGTAAAAACGGCCTCAATGTGAAGAAATCCGTTAATTTACGGAAGAGCATTAGGGCAAAATTTCGAGTTATACGGTGAAAATTTCAGTATCTTGACATTGTGAGTAAGGACGTCGAAAATTCGAGGTATTAAGTCGAAATTTCGAGATAGCAACACGAAAGAAACATAATTTATCTTTTCTCTAAGTCGCTTTAATGCTCTTCTGTAGGCTTTTTCATCATTGTTTTTTCAGTTTGAACATTAAGGGTTGTCATAGACGATATCATTTCCATAACCCTTTATATGTTAGCAATTTAATTCTTAAATTCTTACTTAACAAAGAGTCAGCAAGTTTTGTTTAGTTCAAAATTTAGATTGTCTTGTAAGACACCAATAACTGTCCACTAGTAATTAGTAATGGGAAATAAAACATGATAGTATAATTTGATATTAAGTGTATTACAGAATGCAGATCATTTGGATTCATTGGTATAGGGGAAATAACCAAATGTGCTCGATTCTCAAGCACTTGGAGAATATCGACAGCCCGCCGTAGGTGAACTCGAGATGTTATCTACGTGCGAGAGAGGAAAAAATAGTTCGAACGACAAACACTGAAAATACTGTGTGATAAACTGTTTATCATCTATATACTACTACATGTACCTTATATATTTTTTCATTTAAAAAAGTAAACTAAACACCATATTTTCCAAACGACTTCTAGGTAAATAGATTTGCGCGGAGGAATACCATGAACCTTCAAACTATGTAGATTTTTTTTGTTTTTTGTTTTGTTAAATCTTATCGTCATTGGCTTTTTTATATGCACATTTACGCTTGAAATGGTGTTGTTATTATTACAAAATGTTTTCGTAACTTTATATTGATATGTTTATGACGGATTATTTTCTTACGCGGATACTTTTTGTGTGGACACTATTTCCGATTTCGTTCCCGAGTGCTGGGGAATAGGAAAATTCGTTCTCAAATTATTCTCAAGTCGTTCTCAATTTCTTCTCATACTGACAACCAATGATAATGAATTTATCATGCTACCGGTAGGTGGTGTAAAGTACATGCAGTATTTAGATGATGAACCACTGAGTCAATGTAGTATTTAAACATTTTTTTGAATGTAAATATAAGGAGTGATCTTCATTTTGACGGCATATACGGTAGTATGAACGCAGTTGGCAACGAACATATTCTTTATGGAGCGCTAACGCGCACCATAGAAGTTGTTCATTGCCAACTTAGTTCATACTATCGTATACGCCGTCAAAATGAAGGCGAATCATTAGATAACCCACAAAGTTTACACACAAGTAAAACTATACAACTGAGTCCATAGCCAAGGACAAATGTACCACTTAGTCAACACACAAGGACAAATATACCACTGAGTCAACACACAAGGACAAATATACCACTGAGTCAACACACAAGGACAAATATACCAATGAGTCAATACACAAGGACAAATATACCACTGAGTCAACATACAAGGATGAATATACCACTGAGTCAATACACAAGGACAACTATACCACTGAGTCAACATACAAGGATGAATATACCACTGAGTCAATACACAAGGAAAAATATACCACTGAGTCAATACACAAGGACAAATATACCACTGAGTCAACATACAAGGATGAATATACCACTGAGTCAATACACAAGG